>VDFB02388053.1:0-29833 GCA_007258455.2 Sequoia sempervirens | reverse complement strand
TGTTTTCATTCAGCCTTTCAGAATACTGATGTGAATCCAATATGCAGATATATACAATGATCTAACAAATATGCAACTAAATGAAACTAACCAATTTGTTGAGCCTGTTATAAGCCTTTTTGAATCATCATAGAGCATTTAAAATGTTGGACGTATGTACAAGCATCAGAGGGGAAATTAGCGCCAATGATGACCTGAGTACAACTCTCATGATTTTTGATATAGCAAGTGAACACAACCATCGAGGTATAATTGAACCAAGATGACTTGAGCATTTCTTGCATGAACAGACAAAGATTAACCACCCTTCTAATGCAAATGTGGAACTGTCATCGATGGTATTGCTTTGGTTATCATGTCCTGTGACATATTTGCATCAGATTGACAGTTAACCTCAAGACAACAGACAAAGAAAAGTCATTCTTGTCCTTGCCACTCTAGTTCAGTACATCATCGAGTGTGCTCTAGAGTAATGATATCGAAAACCAAACAACCTTTGTTCAAAGTGTAATACTGTTATTTCATACATTATTAAGATTTTTAGATCATCCAATAGACAATGGTATAATAGCTGCTGAAAAGTGTTTCATGATAAGGCTCGATGATCATATAAGCTTTCATGTGAGTTGGTTGTTTGTTCGTATGATCAGATCCTATGACATTGTTTAGCTGTCCTAATATGCTATGAAAGTTAAGTGCCCCTAGTTGAGTTTTTTTTTTTTTTGCCCTGTTTATTAACACAACTTGCGAAAAGGAATATGTACAACAATCAAGCCATGGTAAGACACTTTATCACTATAGGAAAATGACGACATGATGATGTGATTATAACCCTAAGATGTGGAAAAAGATGCGAAAAGGAAGTTGAAAAAGCCAAAGTGCAAAACAAGAACTAATAGATGGAGAGGTACGGATAGCGTCTATTTGCCAGATTTTCACTATCTGTATTTATTGCATTTTTTTGATTTCTTTTTGATTTTTTTTTATATTTTTCTATTAGTAGACTGCCTGTTTACCAAGTTTTCACCCTATGACATTTTATTTTTGATTTTTTTGTATTTTTCCATTGTTTTTGAATTTTTTCAGGACTTTTTCTGCTGTTTTTGTATTTCTTTAGGACTTTTTCTACTGTTTTTGTATTTTTTCAAGATTTTTTCTACTGTTTTTATATTTTTTAGGACTTTTTCTGCTGTTTTCGTATTTGTTTAGGACTTTTTCTACTGTTTTTGTATTTGTTCAGGACTTTTTTTGCTGTTTTTGTTTTTTCAGGACTTTTTCTACTATTTTTGTATTTCTTCAAGACTTTTTCTTCTATTTTTGTATTTCTTCAGGACTTTTTCTACTGTTTTTGTATTTCTTCAAGACTTTTTCTGTTGTTTTTGTGTTTCTTCAGGACTTTTTTTG
Source organism: Sequoia sempervirens (assembly GCA_007258455.2). Classification (NCBI taxonomy): domain Eukaryota; kingdom Viridiplantae; phylum Streptophyta; class Pinopsida; order Cupressales; family Cupressaceae; genus Sequoia; species Sequoia sempervirens. Next base: position 28,429 of record VDFB02388053.1, on the reverse strand, counting down.
GATGATGATAGCTGACTTAAACATAATATTTCTTGAGATGCATGCTATTGATGGGTTCGTCAAACAGGTCTCCTTCTGGTGTTGACAACTTGTAGGCTCTTGAACCGTAGACTGCAATAACCACATAAGGGCCTAGCCAATTTGGTTCAAACTTTCCTTTCTTTTCTCTGTCTTGTTGATTGTGTGGGTTCTCTTTTAGAACTAGATCACCCACCTAAAAAGTACATGGCTTTACTTTGTGATTATAGCTGTGAGACATCATCTGTTGGTACGCTTTCAAATAGTCAACTGCTCTCTGTCTCTTTTCATCTAAAAGTTCTAACTCTTGTAGTCAGGAAACTTTGTATTCATTATCTGTTATGAGACCTTTCAGTGATACTTTAATGAAGGTATTTCAACCTCTAAAGGTAATATGGCTTCTACTCCATAGACAAGTGAAAAAGTTGTTGCTCTTGTTGGCATTCAGATACTAGTTCTGTAAGCTCATAAGGCAGGATTGAATTGAACATGCCAATCTTTCACTGAATAATTTACTGTCTTCTTCAAAATCTTTAGTATAGTCTTGTTTGAGGCCTTTGCTTGGCCATTCCCTTGTGGATAGTAAGGCGTTGAATATCTGTGTTGAATATGGAATCTGTCACAAAGTTCATCAACATCTTGATTTTTGAAAGGTTGACCATTATCTGTAATAATGGCATTAGGAATACCATACCAACAAATAATGTAGTTGAGTATGAAGGATGAAATTTGTTTTCTGGTGACTTTAGATAGAGGTACTGCCTCAATCCACTTAGTGAAATATTTTGTCGCCATAATGATGAAATTATGCCCATTTGAAGATGAAGGATGAATTTTGCCTACTAGATCTAACCCTCATTAAGAAAATGGCCAGTTTGGTGTGAACGAGTGAAGTTCTTGTGCAGGAGCATGAATAAGATTCCCATGAATCTGACATTTTGAGCATGTTTTGACAAAAGTGAATGATTCCCTCTCCATCGTAGGCCAGTAATAACCCATTCTAATCAATTTTTTGGATAAAGTTAGTCCACTCGAATGAGTACCACAAATGCCCCCATGAACTTCTTGTAAAGCTTTATCGGATTCATCACGTTTGAGACATCGAAGTAAAGTAACATCAAGACCATGACAGTAAAGGGTATCAGCAATAAGGGTATAGCAAGAGGATTGTTAGATAAAGTTACGTTTTTGGTTACGGGATAAGTCATGTTGTAAAATGTCATCTTTTAGGTAGGCATAAATCTTACCATACTAGGGTGAATCAGATCCTACCAAGTGGCAGATAACTTAGCTTTCGGGTGTGTCATAAGCATGTGTAAATAATTGTTCCACCATAAATTCATAGCGAGTCTATTTTTTTGGGAGTTGTACCAATGATGCGATCATAGCCATAACATTAGCTGCTTTGTTATCAAGCCTTGGAATTTGTGTGAATTGGATGTTTACAAAGTACTTCTTGAAGTCATCAACCATCTTCTTGTATGGCAACAATTTGTCATATTTAGTTTGATAATCATCATTGATTTGGTTAATGACTAACTGTGAGTCACCATAAACTTGTAGCTCTGTAATCCTCCATTCCAATGCTATTTTTAGTCCAATGATTAGTGCTTCATATTCGGCTATGTTATTGGTGCATGGAAACATTAGCCTATAAGACCGAGGAATAGTATGTCCTTGAGGCGTGATAAAGAGAATGCCTGCCCCCGATCCGTGTTGAGTAAAAGAACTTTCAAAGTATAAGGACCATAGTTGCTTGAATTTTGCAGTGAAAACATCAGCATCTAGAAATTCAATGTGCAAGGGGTGCTCTGCTTGTAGAGGAGCATCTGCTAGTTGATCCATGATAACTTGTCCTTTGATTGCTTTGTGATCAACATAGTGGATGTTGAACTCACTCAAAATCATGACCCATTTTTCTAACCTTCCTGTTAGCGATGCTTTACTTAGTAGATATTTGAGTGGATCAATTTTTGAAATAAGATTGATTGTATGAGTTAGCATGTAATGTCAAAATTTCTGTGAAGCAAAGACTACTACTAAACAAGCCTTCTCAATGAAAGTGTAGTTAAGTTCATGACTTGTTAGTGTTCTGCTGATATAATAGATTGCACATTCTTTCCCTTCACAGTCTTCTTGTGCTAATAATACCCCCAAGGATGTCTCGGTTGCAACAATATACAGGATCAATCGTTTGTTTGGATTTGGTGATACTAGAACTGGTGGGTTCATCAGGTACTACTTGATTTGTTGAAATGCTATCTCACATTTTTCATCCCATCTAAAAGGAACATTCTTATGTAGGAGATGTGTGAACGGTAGACTTTTGTCAGCTAATTGTGCAATGAATCTTCTGATGGACTGAAGTCGCCCTTGTAATGATCTTAATTGACTGATGTTCTTTGGGGGAGGCATATCCATGATTGCCTGAACTTTAGTAGGATCTACTTCAATTCCCTTTTCTGAGACAATATATCCTAAAAGTTTTTTAGATGTGACCCCAAAAACACATTTCTTAGGATTTAGGTGAACTTTGAATTTTTCCAATCTAGTAAATATTTTTGACAGTATTTTCAGGTGTCCTTCTCTGGTGTATGATTTTTCCAATATGTCATCTACATAATCTTCCATGAATGTGTGCATCATGTCATGAAAGATCATAGTCATAGCTCTTTGATAAGTAGCCCCAGCATTCTTTAAACCAAAAGGCATGACATTCCAATAGTATATTCCCCACGGACAAGTGAAAGCTATTTTCTCTTGGTCTTCTGGTGCAATCTTGATTTGGTTGTAACCAGAGAAACCATCCATTAATGAATACATGGCATGACCAACTGTTAAATCAACTATAGTGTTAATGCTTGGAAGTGGAAAGTCATCCTTAGGGCAAGCTTTGTTAAGATCTTTGAAATTAGTGCATACTCTAATGTGTTTATCCGGCTTTTGCTATTGGGACTATATTGGAGATCCATTCTGCATAGGCAATTGATCTTATAAATCCTTCATCTATGAGTTTCTTGAGTTCTTCTTTAACTAGCAGTGCAACATGAGGATGCATCTTTCTAAGTTTTTGTTTCACTGGTTTAGCTCCTGGTTTGATAGACAAATGATGCATTATGAAATCAGGATCCAGACCTGGCATGTCTGCATATGACCAAGCAAAATTGACTTGATTTTATTTGAGAAATTTCATGAACCTTGGGATTTCATTATTTGTCATTGATTCAACCACCTGTAGGATCCTTGGATTATCTATTGTTTCAATATTGATTTCCTTTGAAGGATCAATCAAAATGGGCGATCACTCATAATAGTGCTATGGGAGAGTGTCAAGTTTCCCATCAGCTAGTGCCTTTGAAAAGGTTTTCACCATCTGATATGCTCTTTATTTTATCTTTTGTCAGATCTAGTACTACCAAATTCTGCTTTTCACCACTAGATCATTTTTCTTTATTTTCATTTTTGCAGCTAGGAGACTTGACACTCTCCTGATTAAAGACTTTGTACCAAAAATCGCTAGTGGAACAATCATTTACATCATCTATGGAAAGAAAGTTTATGATAGCTTCGTCATTTGGAAAAGTAGGCAAGTCAATAGGTTCAGTTAGATCCCAGTCAATGAGATCAGGATGGATCAAAGGTAACAAGTCATTTGGTCATGTGAAATCAGTAATGGTTAGGGTCAAAACAGAGTTATCGGTAGGATCTGAGGCATGAGGTAGATCAATGATGGTACTATTCTCCTAATAGTCTTGTTCATTAAAATCTGACTCAGTATCACTAGACTCATGGTTGCTTTGTAGTTCAGATTCTTGTGGTTGGGTCCTTGAACTTTCTCCTTTGATTAAAGTGGGTGTATACTTATGTATGACATCTACCTCTTTGTCTCTCCAAAATTCATCATTATGGATGGTATCCCATTCATATTCAACAAAATATTTATCAGAGTTATTTTCTATGAAATTCAAGATTGATGCCAAACATGCCTCTTTCTTATCAGAACCTTATTGCAGTGTAAAAACATTACCCTGTGATTGGTTGGATGGGGTAGCATCATAGCCTAGTCTAGTTTTATCATATGTAGCAAGCCTTGGAAGATGCATAGGCTCGACTACTCCTTTTCTTTTTCCAAGAGGACCATTGTCATATCCCATCTTTTGCATGATGGAATACCCTTTCCCATATTTGTCAGTTGGTAAGGTGACATTTAGAACTGTTTCATCTTCATCCTTATAAAGCCAATTCAGAATTGTTGTGTCCTTAGGATCTCCCATGGGGAATTTTTCTTTGATAAATTGTCCATTGAACTTGGTAGTTGGTTCTGTTTGTATTTGTGCCAATGTTGATGCTACTAATATCTGTTGTTGTGTAATAGAAGGTCATCCATGTGATCTAGGAGATGTAGGTAGATTAGCAAGACAAAGAGAATATTCCCCAACTCCACTTTCCTTGAACTACAGTTTCTTGTCAAAGCTTTTGGCTAATTGATTGATTTGTGTATCATTCTTAGGAGAAGTATTAGCAAGCGCTTCTTGATTGTTTGGAACCAAAGTATCCTAATTAGTTTTGACATTGGCATAAGTTTGAGTGTTTGAATTATTAGCTGCTATAGTGATTTTTTGTCTGTCATATGGAAACTTAAGACATTGATGGTAAGTGGACGGAATAGCTTGCATTTCATGAATCCAAGGACAACCCAACAAGATGTTGTATGTAATATCCCGGTCTAAAACTTGACAAAAGGTATTTTTGATAACAGGTCACACTTTGATTGGTAACATGATTAGGCCTTTAGACATTCTTTCCTCATCATCATAGGACTTTATGGTAATCTTCCTTCTAGGATCAGTGGAGTCCTCTGCAAATCCTAAAGCTTGAACCACCTTCAAGGTACATATATTTAAACTAGCCCCTCCATGTATTAGGACATGTTTAACATGGAACTTATGGATCATGACCTCTAAGTATAATGATGAATTGTGGGGATGAGACATGGAAACATCATCTTTGTATGAGAATGAAAGACATGTGGGTGAGGACAAATTTCCCACCATGGCTTGAAATCGGTTCACATCCAAATCCGTGGATACAGTTGTTTCAAAAAGGGCCTTGTCTAAAATTTCCTTATGTGTAGGAGAAATATTCAGAAGTTCTAAAATGGAAATTTGGGCCAGAGTTTTTTGAAGTTGGTTAACTAGGTCATATTGATGTTGAGGGAAGGTCTCAATGGATTTTGAAGAGGCACCCTTCAAGACAACTTTAGCTTGTGCTCTCATTGTGACATTAACTTGTCCATTGTCTATTTTCTCATTTATTTTTATAACATTGACTCGCTCATCGTCCATATAGAGGTGACGGATTACATTGTCATCGATTTGATTCACATTTTTGTCGGAAGACTCTCCCTTTTGATAATTTGGTAAAGGGTTGTGAAATGCTCAGTGATCTTCATTGGATTTTTGTTGTCCTTCTACTATGATGATGCCATTGTCAATTAGGTCTTGAATAGCATGCTTCAAAGCTTGACAGTTGTTTGTACGATGGCCTCTGCACCTATGATAGTCACAATAATAAGCTTCATTCCATGATGGAGGTTTTACACTAGGTTCATAATTGTGTTGAGGTGGCAAAGTAAGGACATTTTTTTCCATAACCTCTTTGAAAGTAGATTCCAAGGATTGTCCTAGTGGAGTGAAGGTTCTTCTATTAGAGAAGAATGAAAAGCATTGTGAGTTCATGTTTGAGGCATTCCCTAAGATGATGTTGTTGTTGTTGTTGTTTCCATGATAATTTTGATTATTGATAGTCCCCTGATTGTTGTTCTTTAGAGGGGGAAGATTGTTTCCTTGATTCGTGACAGAATTGACATTTTTGTAATTATTGTTATGATGAGTATTTGGAGTACTCAGAACAAATGGCTTAGACAAGACATGATTTGCATCTACAACACCATCGTTTACAATGTTTTTGTTATGAGTCCAAAATTTTGACTTGTCTTGATTGTTGTAATGGTTAGATGAGCTACGATTGTCCTTGTCAAGTTTTATTGTCCCTCTTTTGACCAAAGCACCTTCAATGGTGATGGCATCCTCAATCAATTTCTCAAAGGAAGGTGGACAATTTAGATTCAAGCGATAGCTCATTTATGAATTTTGGCTATTGATGAAAGTAACCATTTTTTCCTTTTCAGGAACATGATGTGGATACCTAACAAACATTCTTCTCCATCTTTGAAGAAAGGTAGTGAAAGGTTCACCAGGTTTTTGCGCAACTTTGCAAAGATCAATCATGGTGATTTGGTGTTGGATGTTGTAGGTGTATTGTGTTATGAATAAATTGATCAATTCCTCAAATGTTTGAACAGGAGGCGTAATCTTAGATAACCATTCCATAGAGTTAACTCTAAGACTTCTCGGGAACAAATGCAACAAGTAAGTGTCTTCATGTGCAAACTCTAAAGTCATGTTTCAGAAGTCTCTCACGTGATAAATTGGATCCGATTTCCCATTATAACGATCAAATTTGGGAATTTCACAATGTTTGGGAAATGGAATCATATTGAGACTTCTATCAAAAGGATAATGACATATGTCATCAAGAGTGTATTTTTTTGTTGTGGTCCCCCCTTGTAACTCTTTGATTTGTCCTTGGAGTGCCTTAAATTGTTGAGTAAGAGCAATAAGATTAGATGGGGATTTTTCTTCTTCTTTGCTCTTTAATTTCTCAGTATCAAAATCTTTAGGCAGTTTAGCTCCTTGATCGGCTAGGAAGAGAAAATACTTTTCTTTGTCATGTTGTAGGATCTTTTTGATGGCTTTAAGAAACTTGGGGTCTTATTCAGCCTCTCTAATGTGAAGTTCTTCCTCTTGCTCATCATCACTATCTATGGGAGTTTTGTTCATGTCTTTGTTCTTATGAGGTGGATTTACCTCTCTATCAGCCATATTGTCGTCACTGAAAAGAGGATTGTTATTCACACTAAAATGAGGATTATCACGTTCACCTTCTTCTTGAATGTTATGGGTAGGAGTTTCTTGTTGAGATTTTTCTCCTAGTTTGTTGTGTTGAGATCTTGTAAAAACAGGCACATGGAAGGAATCCTATGATATGGTCATAGGTCACTGTAGGACTTGACTAGGATGCATAGAATATTCAATTGAAGGTTGTGGTATATTCACAAAATCCAGAGGTTGATTAAGATTGTGATGTTGAGATAACATTAATCTTTGATAATAAGCTTGAGTAGCTAAAGGTTCTACAGTGTAATCATCAGTGAATCCTCTAATGTAGTCTTGGTATCTATGGAGAAATTTGCGATAATGGAGCAAGACGTGTCAACTCTTATACAAAAATTCTTTGCGGTCTAAAGTTTTCTTGTAACTTAAGTTTGTTTTGGGCTTCTTGATCCTATTGAAGACTGATTTCTTGACGAACTTGGTTGATTTCCACATCCTCAACATGGGAGAGAAATGTCAGAAATTTGAGCCTGTGTAATATTTTGACAGCACCCTAAAAGCGTTATTCTATTCCCTAAATGCACTGCAGAAAGAGGTATATGCATTGGAGAAAGAGTCAAATGTGCTACAGAATACCTTGAATGCGAAGAAACAGAGATTATATGTGCTAAAGTAAGAAGTTTATGCACTAAAATAGTCTCTAAATGCACTGGAAAATGACTCAGATGCGCCGAACCAGGAAGTGGATGTGCTAGAACAGCTTGTATATGCGCTACAGTTTTGCCTAGATGGGTTAAAAATTTTCTCCAAAGATAGTTTTTCACCAGTTTTGAAAATTTTTAGCTGAAGTTTTTCATGTTTGTGTTGGATGATCCTTTATCTAAATTAATGTTCTTGAAAACACAACAAACAGTCTGATTTAAGTTGATCGTAACCAAGCACAGAATAAGACAAGCACATTGTAGGTTAGGCCAGGACAATATCCGCTAGATTCCACATGGGTTTCCCCAACCGCATACCAGTAGCATGTGAATTCAGAAGCTTGGCTGTACGGGCTCCCCCTTACAGTGCACTCTCTTCTCAGGCCAACCAAGCTTTCAACCCCCATGAAACTCCCATGGAAGATTGATCACCTCTACTACAGACTACGAAAGTGTGGAAGGCTTCACAGCGACTGGTGCTGGACTAGTAGATAGAAGGTTTTTGGCCTTCTAAACAATGGTATTTAGTTCAGGACCCCTGTTTGAGTGGCCATACATGGGGGAAGAGATTAATCACCATTAAGGTGGCACTCTAGCCTGAAGAGGTTAAGCTCAATAGGGTTTAAGGGAGTACAACTCCGTCTGTATGACACATCTGCACAAGCAACCTTAGGTTTTCCCTTAAGGTTTACATTTATATACCGGTTGGGGGTAGTTTGGCCTTAGCTCCATTGTCGGTTTGAGTCACGTTGAGGTGATAAAATCCCCAGGTAGGCCCAATTTCTAGAGTCAATAACCATTTCTCTTACACCCAGGATCGCACGAGTGCACAAGGGGAGAGGATACTTTGGTTATCAAGTCAAGGTTACACAAGGAAAATTGGGTCTGGCTTTCTGATCACCTAGTTTGCATAGGATGAGAGCATAGTCACCTACCACTTTCAAACACAGTCAAAAAGAGTAGATAGATTCATTTTAGGTGCACCAAAATCAAAAATGATTTAATCTAAGTGAAGATTTTGCTTCACAACAGACATGGGGTTCATTTTAACTACATGATAAAGATGTGGTGGCTACCCTAGATTGATTCATTTTAAATCTAGCAAGAAAAGGAAAAGAAATTCTATCTGCGGAAGGCATTAGACTTAAAATCTCTATTACAAGCCAGATGTGTGACTCTGTTACCCAGATGTGTAGAAACAGAACCTAGTTGTGCAATAACATAAACCAAATGCACGAAAATAGAACCTGTATGTATAAGAATAGAGACCAGATGCGCAATAACAGAACCTATATGCGCAAAAATAAAACACAGATGTGCTAAACTAAGATGCAATTTTTTTTTTAATTTTTCTGAAACAGATTCAAATGCACTAAATGATGTCCTATATGTAGTAACTAAACTCCTAAAGTCTCTTCATAAATTCCCATATGCGCCACTCTGTTTCCTAAATTCTCTTTAGAAACTCCCAGATGTGCCAAAACAATCCTCATATGTGCCAAAGTACCTGCAAAATGAAAAAAATTCAAATCTCCAGATGCACTTCCAAATGCCAAAAAACCTGCAAGAAAAACCTACAAGAAAGAAGTCTAAAATGGGGGCATAGGCCCCATGGTGGGCGCCAGAAATGTGTGATCAAAAATAGTATGCGAAAAATGAATTGAAATAAGTACTATTCAAACACACCAATAAGACATTATATCAAAACAAAATACAAAGGGTAAATAAATGCAAACTCAATATTCCACTTCGATTGTCATCCTATTGTCCTCTATCTTCAGTGTTTTTTTCAATTCTAGCTTTTGCTCTCAGATTTGTATGCTAGGCTCAACAAACTATCTTCCTAAAGAACAAGATTTTGATATGATGCATGATGCAAGATTAAGCTATGATATGGAATTGAACTAATATGCTTGAAAATAAATATGATGCTATGATATTAAAATGCTAAATGAATTAAGTGTATGAACTCTAATTAATTGCCTATTACCAATGCTTGGATTCACATAGGTATTTATAGAGTTTTTTGACTGATTCTGATTCGCTGTCTTGATTGACGGTTGTGATAATTTTTGGCAGATCAAATGGCTAAAGAAGGATAAAACTGAAGAGAAAATAAAAAAAAACCTCAAAACAAGATTTTTCTATTTTTTTATGAAAGAGAAGAAGATAAGAAGATAAGAAATCATCCTTCTTTAAAAGAATAAAAGAAAGATTTAAAGCTGATAAATAATGAATTAAAAATTTAATTATTTATTTGTGGATGATATTCATCTTTTTTCTTAATTAAATGAAATATTTAATTAAGCTTTTAAAAGTAGAAGAAAGTTTGTGATAAGAAGAAAGCTTTAATCAGGATTTTTGAAGAAAGCAGAAGATATTTAATTAAATAAGGTTTATTTAATTAAATCACTTTTATGAAATTAATCAAATGAAATATTTAATTAATTAGAAGAAGAATTTAAAATAGAAGAAAGAGAAATATTTAAACTTAATTAAGTCAACAAATTTAATTTAAATTCAAACAAATGATTAATTTAAATAAATAATATGTATTTATTTAATTAATTTAGTCGACGTATGAAAATAATTAAATAATATAGATTTATTTAATTACGAAAGAAGAATAAGATGAATGAACAATATAATTAAATTAATTAAATTTAATCATATGTAGAGGACTTTTAGATAAATTAATTAAATAATAAATATTTAATTAATTGCCAGGATTATAGACATGACCATTTTTTTGCGTATACATGTATGTATATTTCTAACATGTATGTGTATGCAGGATGACTTATATTGTTGTGTGTCATAGGACTCTGTCATAATGTAATAAAGAAGAACTATTAGTGTGAAAAGAAAGATTGAGAAATAATAAAGAAATGTGATGGATGTTAGTATTAGCAATCTTTGATGTTTCGTTGTATTACAAAATGTATTGCACTTTATCATCATTGGGTGGGACTAATACAAATAGAGACAAATACCATGATATGACATAGATCAAGGTGTGCAAGGTCATCCACTTGCTAACAACAGTCAGTCACAGACAAGGATTGTCATTAACTCATACTAAGGGCACAAATTGCCCCAGTCTTTTTGTTAGGACAAACCATAGATAGCAAAAAAAAGTAAAAGATGGGTCATGAAATGTCATCACTCCTCTAAATCCTTCATGGGACATCCTTGAGGAAACTAGTAACATGACTCAAAATCCAATTTAAAAGAAAAATGATAGACAGTCAAAGGAAACATAATTCTGATACATCGTTGCTTCTCTAAATCCTTCATGGGACATCCTTAAGAAAGCTAGTAACATAATTCCTAGTCATCAATTCAAGATAAATGATAAGATAAATAAGCCATAAAGTCAAAAAGCCAATGAAGTATTTTCCAAAACTTGATCTTGTTTGTTTGATTTATTTTGATTGATAAAAGGATTGATTGATAAACCCTGATTTCAAGAGATACACATACCAAATAAGACTTTGAGTCTGGTTTCGATGTTATGACTATCTGTATAAGGCATGACAAAGCCTAGTTTCAGAAAGACATTTATAGTATAAGATGTTGAGTCAGATGTCGTTGATGTGATAACCTGTGTAAGGCTATGTTTGATTGTTTGACAATGTCGATTATGTAGGAAGGCCTCATCCTATATAGGACATAGATTTGTTTTGTTGATATTAATATTCAGGAAGGACTTATCCTAAATAAGATAGAGGTTGATTGTCTTGATGATGTCTATCTCCAGGAAGGACACATCCTATAGCAGACATTTGTTGATCTGTTTCGATTGTTTTGTTTGGCAAGTTGTTTGATTTGACTTAGAGACATTGCTGACTTGTTCACCAGATTAATGCATGACTTGATATGATGTGCTAACAATTGACTTGTGTGTGACGATAAAACCTAAAGGACTGACCTAGTGTGGCCTTGGGGGCTCATCGATTGATGGCCTTGCCTATGTTATACATGCAGAGACCTCGTAGTTCGACTTGACCTTGATTGACAAGACTGCCTACAAATAGAAGATGTGTGTGAAAGTGAATGTGACAAACCCTAATGGACTGACCTAGTGTGGCCTTGGGGGCTCATCAATTGATGGCCTTGCCTACGTTATACAAACAAAGACCTCATAGTTCGACACGACCAATGACCCTGTCATATAGACATATGAATTGAATCATGATTTTATACAAACAAACCTAAATGGACTGACCTAAAGCCTTGAGGGCACATCAAAAGATGGCCTTGCCTATGTCTAGTCACTAAGGCAACATAGTTCGAAAAACGACAAAGAATGATAAGTGCGACTGACTCTAACTCTATTTTTTTTGGATTTTTTATATGTTTTGTTTTTTTTGTCTTTTTGAAGTTTTCTGATGTTTTGTATTTTCTCAGGATATTGTGTGATGTTTGTGGATTTTTCTATGGTTTTACGTTGTCAACACAACCAATGGAAGAATCAATATGACATATGTCAATTGTTTTCCCTAGTCGAGTATAAGACCGATTGATTATGAATAGGGGAAAATGGGGAATATGAAATGCACTCGATGCCAATCATTCCAGGTTATGGAAAGACTACCACTTATTACGAATGGTATGTACCAACAATGGATGGGAAAGATAAGGGATATGTATAGGGATAGGTAGTATGTACAAGGATAAGGACTATGTATAGGGAAGTGGATTATGCACAGGGATGTGCTAGATTAGAATACTAGTAGACGATGGAGCAGAGTCAAGTACACATGGCCCCTATTTTCTAGGTTTTCACCATGGTACCTATCCAAAGCACCACCGAAGTGATTTTCACTATTATAAGAATTATTTTTCTTTACTATTTTCTAGATTATATTAAAAAAAATTGTTGTTACCAAGATGCCTGTTTGCCAGGTTTTCACCTTGGTAACGATTTTTTTGATTTTTTTTTGTATTTTTGCTAATTAAGACAAGGCTCTCAAAGGTTATGCATAGAAATTCTTTAGATGTAGACTATTGATTGGCAAGGATAATGGTTCCCCTTCAGGAGTAGAGATTTGGTACGCTCCTGATCCAAAAGCTTTTGTAACAATAAAGGTCCTAACTAGTTTGGTTCAAACTTTCCTGGTTTGTCTCTTTCTACTTGATTCTTTGGGTTCTCCAATAAAATCAGGTCACCAATGTCAAAGTTTTTGTTCAAGACCTTGGGTGATCCCATAATAATGGGTTACAATTTTTGGCCAAACTTGACATTAAAATCAGGATTTTTCACCAGACATTCACTTTCTTACACCTATAGAAGTTAAACCATTAAGGTTTTGAAGATGAATCAAACTAGTTATTTGTTAGATATTTTGTGTAGATTCTAATTATATTTTTTTTTTAAAGTTAAAAAATAAATTGTGAATCATTTTATGTAATTTTTAATAACTTATTTTTTCTACTAATCAGCATTTTTAAAAAGTGATGTTCACTTCGGCGCACATAACTCTTTTTATAGATAGGATACAATTCTGATTTTTAAAATGCAATTTTTTCACACCAATATCTAGGGGATGGATATTTTTTCATAATTTTTTGTTACATATTTATTTTTTAATTAATTTTCCAAGTCAGCGTAATTATAATTTGGATAGAGGTGTACTTCGACACGCATTACCTTTTTTGTATTCATTTGAATTAACTTATTTTTTTTTGTTGGAATAAGGACTTCAATACCTAGGGCACATGTATTTTTTAGAATTTTTTTCTCTATTTTTCTATTTTTTCATATGTGTGAAATAAAGAACTTGATGTTCATTGAAAATCCTACATTCACAAGAAATAAGAAATAAATATAATAATCAAATTAAACATATTTAAAATTATACTTTTTAGGAAGCTTATAATAAGGTCTATAGGCTTACAAAGCATAAATTTTAAATGAATTCATTTGATCACTCAAAAGGTAAATCAAAAGTGGTTTTTTATCAGCATTTTGATAGGTGTAGAGGAGACTCGATTATAGGTATGGTTTAAATCTAACAAGGTTCTATCCAAGGGGGTTTGATCTAAGGGGGTTTGATCAATCCCTCTTTAATTAAAATAATTTAAATGGAACCTTTAAAGTCATAAATCATTGTATTTTCTAAAAATACGTGATTTCAGGCAAAAATCAGGATGTCCCAAAAAGTGTAACCCATTATTGTGGCAGCACCCCCTTCCTTTTATAGCTACGATGAAGGAAATTTTGATATGCTTGGAGATGGTCTAGTGCCTTCTATATTCTCTCATCTAGGAATTCTAGCTCATGGAGTCTTGATATTTGGTACTCTTCATCATCAATGTGGCCTTTCAAGGATACCCTTAGGGAAGGAATATTGACCTCAATAGGAAGAATAGCTTCATAACCAAATACTAATGAATAGGGAGTGGCACCAGTGGGAGTATGGATACTTGTGTGATAAGCCCATAAGGCGGGATTAAGCTGCAAATGCCAATCACGGCCAACATCATTGACTATCTTTTTGAGAATTCTAATGATGGTTTTGTTAGATCCCTCTTCTTGGCCATTACCTTGTTGGTAATAGGGAGTGGAAAAGTGATGTTGAATATGGAATTTCATCACAAATATGGTAGACTTCTTGATTCTTAAATGGGCATCCATTATCCATGATGATGGACTAAGGGACACCATACCAACAGATGATATAGTTCATGATAAAATTAGAAATTTGTGTGCCAGTAATGTATGTCATAGGAATGGCTTCAATCCACTTCGTAAAGTACTCAGTGGCAGTGATAATGAACTTGTGGCCATTGGAGGATTTGGGGTGGATCTTACCTATGAGGTCGAGTCCCCATTGGGAAAAAGGCCATGGTGACATTATAGGATGAAGCTCATGTGCTGGTGCATGTATCAAGTCTCCATGAACTTGGCATTGGCGGCATTTCATTACAAAGACATATGAGTCTTTTTCCATAGTAGGCTAGTAATAACCCAATCTCATAATATTTTTGGCTAAGGTAGGACCACTAGAATGGGAACCACATATACCCTCATGCACCCTACGCAAGGTTGCTTGTGCTTTAGTAGAGTCAAGACATCTCAGTAGGGTATTATCTAAGGCGCATCTATATAGGGTGTCTCTGACAATGGTGTATTTGGCTGACTTGCAGAGGAATGTCCTATGTTGGTTGTTTAATAGGCCAGTGGGTATGACTTCAACATGAAGGTAGTCATAGATTTCTTTGTACCATGGGGAATGAAAACCAACAACATCACACACCATTTCAAAATCTTGGATATCATAGGCTGGGACCAAAAGCTATTCTACCAAGAACTCAAACTTAGGCACATTGTTAGGAATGTCAAGGAGTGATGCAATTGTAGCCATAGTGTCTGTTGCCCTATTTAAAACATAAGGTATTTGATGAAATTTAACCTTGTCAAAGTACTCTTTAAAGATATCATCCATGTGTTTGTATGGAGCAAGCTTCTCATCCTTAGTCTCATAATCATCATTTACCTGTCTGATTACTAGTTGAGAATCACCATATACTTGTAGGTTCTTAATTTTCCACTTGACTGCCATGCATAAACCTGTCACTAGAGCTTCATACTCTGCTATGTTGTTAGTACATGGGAATACAATTTTGAATGATTTCGGAATGGAATCGCCCTATGGTGTGATAAACAGTATACGAGCCCCTGAGCCATGATTTGTATGTGCACCATCAAAGTATAGTTTCCATGTGGTGTTTGTGTCCATTGTAAATATAAACTCATTAGGAAAGTTTGCAACTAATGGGTGATATGATTGTATTGGTGTGTTGGCTAATTGATCAACAATGACTTGTCCTTTAATAACCTTTTCTTTCTACATACTAGATATCATACTCACTAAGTATCATAACCCATTTGGCCAGTCGCCCTATTAATGTTGCCTTGGTGAGAAGATATTTTACAAGATCTATTTTAGCAATCATCATTTTTTGGTGGTTTATCATATAATGCCTTAATTTTTGGGTAGCAAATACTACTGCAAGACAGGAACGTTCAATGGTACTATAGTTGAGCTCATAACCTACCAAAGTCTAACTCATATAATAGACTACCCTTTCATGACCTTCATTGTCATTTTGTGCAAGCAATGCTCTGAGTGATGAATGGGTTGGTGTGATATAAAGAATCAATGGTCTTCCTTCAATAGGTGGCATTAAGACTAGTGGTGTGAGTAAACATTCCTTAATCAGTTGAAAAGCCTCTCCGCACCTAGTTGTCCATGCAAACGGTACCCCTTTTTTAAGTAGATGTTGAAAATGATGTGTCTTATCTACTAACTACACTATAAATCTCCTGATGGATTGCAATCTTACTTGTAGTGTCCTTAGTTAACTTAGATTAGTGGGTGGAGGCATGTCTATGATTGTTTTTACCTTAGTCAGATCCACTTCAATGCCTCGTCTAGAAATGATATAGCCTAATAGCTTTCCTGACTTGACTCCAAACACACATTTCTTGGGATTGAGTCTCACATTATACTTCTCCAACCTTTGATATATCTTGTCTAAAACCTGTAAATGTTCTGCCCTTGTCTTGGATTTAACAATAAGGTCATCAACATAATCCTCCATAAGAGTGTGTACTAGATCATGAAAGATAGTGGTCATGGCACGTTGATAGGTTGCTCCAACATTCTTAAGTCCAAAGGGAATAACATTCCAGAAATATGTTCCCCAAGGACAAGTTAAAGCCATCTTAGGTTGGTCTTCAGTTGTAATTTTGAACTGGTTATATCCTGAAAAATCCATCCATAAGGGAAAACATCTCGTATCATGTTGTCATGTCAATTATCATGTCTCTATTAGGCAAAGGGAAGTCATCCTTAGGACAAGCCTTGTTGATATCTCTAAAATCAATGTAGATGCAGATGCCCCCAGTTGGTTTAGTGACTGGTACAAGATTGGAAATCCAATATGCATAGTCAATAGATCTAATGAAACCAATGTCTAACAGTTTCTTGAGTTCTGCCTTGACTAGTAAACCAATCTATGGATGCATTTTCCTTAATTTATGTTTCACTAGTTTGACACCTGGTTGTAAGGGTAAGTGATGTAGAACAAGTTCAGGATCCAACCCAGGCATGTCTGCATAGGACCAAGCAAAATTTATCTATCTTTGTGCAAAGAAGTTGTGGAATTCTGGCTACTCTTTTGTTGTCAATGATGCTGCAAAATAAACCAATTGAGGATTCTCTTTTGTACCTATGTTGACTTCTACTAATTCTTCAACGAGCATGGGTGACTTTTCCTATGCAACGGGGAGAATTTTCAAACCTCCATCCTTAGGTTCCTCGGAGAGGTTTTCACCTTCGGATGTGTCCTTTCTTTTTACTTTTTCATTGTCTAAAGGTGCCTTTCAATTTTCACCTAGAGACACGTCCTTTTTATTATTTTTCTCATTTTTGTGACTGGAGGGTTGAATAGATTCCCCAAAGTATGCTTTGTTGTCCAAGTCAATGGTAAAACTAGCCTTGTGATCACCATTAGATATGCCTTCTCATAATCCCAGGAACTCAGCAATTGCTTTGTCATTCTCAAAAATGTCTAAGACGGGGGTGTCTTGTTGGTCCCAATCATTGAGTTGGGGATAGACTAAGGGATGTCATCGTTAGAGTTATCAAAGTTTAATGGTGTCAAGGTAAGGATTGAGTTATTCATATGGTCACAAAAGTCTTGTACTAAGTCTCATTTGCTCTTAGGTTTAGGTCTTGGCATATTGATAGGTGGTCCTAATGCCAAGGTTTGATTATGTGAAACAGATGTATCAGGTTGCCAAGAGGTAGGATCAAGTGATTCCCTATAGTAGTGTTTAAACCATTCCTCCTTTGTCATTTTATTTGGTGGATAGGAATTTAATGGGTTTGGTGAGGAACTTAACATTAAGTCAATTTCTCCAAATAGCTTGTCAAGGTCCATGGAAGAGGTAGAGGATAGGGAATCCAACTCATAGTCGTTGGAGTCAGGGGAGTCACAGTGATATTGGTCTGATGGTTTGTGAGATGTCTTAATATCTTCTAAAGAACTTACTTCCTCAAGTAAGGGTGATGTGGTACTAGGAACACTAATTTGAATCAGTTGAAACCCTAGCCCTACGCCCTTTGGCCATTGAGAAATAAATATTGGTTCAATCCTCCCATTCTTGGTTTAAGCCTAAACCACTTTGTCCATCATATCTATTGCTTTGCATGATTGTGAAACCATGTCCATATAGATCTATAGGAATGTGAGCAAGTGAGAGAGGTTCTTCATCATCTTCTCTATATAGCTAGGAAGTGACATCTTCTATATTTACAGCCTCTTTGCTTAATTCTCCCCATTTAGTTCAATTTGTTGTAGAAGGAACATGTATAGTGACCATAGACTATCCCTTATCTGGTGTAGGTAAACCGTAGGACTTAGGAGGAATCAAACGGCTAACACAATACGATGTCATCATGTAATAATCTCCACAACCCTTGTCTTGGATCTCAACCCTAGGAGTGGTAGGAATTGAGGGTGAAATAGATGTTCGAGTGAGTGTGGATGGATCAACATATGAAGATGGATCAGACGATGAAGCCTCTTGGTTTATTGGCACTTGGAGTTGGGGGATCTCTTTCATATTAGTGCAATATTGGAATGGATCTAGGTCACCATCTATAGTTATTTCTATGCCATTGTAAGGGAATTTAAGACACTAATGATACGTGGAAGGGACCGCCTTCATGGCATGAATCCATGGTCTACCTAGCAAAAGGTTATAAGGAAGGGTGAGATCCAAGACCTGGAACTTTGTCTCCATTACCGTAGGACTAATTCTGATAGGAAGTGTTACCACCCCCTTTGACTTTCATTCCTCATCATCATAAGATTTAATGACAATACTTTTGGTTGTGTCTATGCATGCTTCTGAGAAACCTAAGGCCTTAATTAGTTTTAAAGTGCATAGACTTAACCCTGCTCCTCTGTCTATCAAAACTTGTCTAACTTTGGTGTCATCAACAAGGACTTCAAGATGCAAAGGATCGTTATGATTTGTCTTTTCAATTGCATAGTCTTGTTCAGAAAATGTGGCATGATGGTTATTGGTCAAGTAGCCCACCATTTCATGAAAATTATTGACATCAAGATCATTAGGGACCATGGTGTTTTGTAAATCCTTATCTAAAATAGATCGATGCTCAGGGGAAATACACAATAGTTCCAAGATTGAGATTTGTGCTGGGGTCTTCCCCAACTAGTCAAGAAGGTTATATTGTGACTTGGAAGGTTGTGGTGTTTGCTACAATGGAGGACCTTGAATGGTGATCTTCGTATGATGAGTATTGACAACACACTTAGGATTTGTATTGATAGTAATGGTATTGATATTCTAATCAGCGGTGTGAAGGAAATGAATGATTTTCCACTATTATAATCATGCTTGATACTCACATAGTTGGTTGACATATCTGTCTTAGTACTCAAATTGGGAACAGTTCCTTTACCATGGTCATGTAGTGGATTAGAAAATACTTGATGATCAGTGTTTGATGACTTTTGTTTTTGTCCACTAACTTCAATTATTCTTCTTTCAACAAGATCTTGTATGATATTCTTTAGTTTTCGACCATTTTGTAGGTTATGTCCCTTAGTTCTATGATAATCACAAAAGGAATTATCATCCCACCACACTAGTTTAAATTGTCATGGATCGTATTGTCTTGGTACCTATAGCTGTATAAGATTATGTTGTAACAGTTGTTTGAATACAGACTCAATGGGTTCCCCTAAGGGAGTGAACTCACGTTTTTGAAACCTCCTTTGTTGTTGTGGACATTGAGTATTTTGGACCATGTTAGGAGGTTGATTGACAACATTAAGTGTGTTGGAAAAAGTGTGAGGTCCTTGTAATGTGATGAGTGGTCCCGCTTGTACAGTCTTAGGTAGCATCAACTACCCCATCATTGGTGATATTTTTGTTGTGAGACCAAAATCTATTTCTATAAGTGGGGTTATTTTGCACAATCAGGTTTCTATTGGATGTTGATGTCTTAAGTTCGCCTTTTTCAATGAGATCCTTCTCTATTATAACCCCTTTTTCCACTAGTTCCAAAAAAGATGTACAACAATGTACCCTTAAGTTACTCCTTAGTTTTGCATGAAGGTTTTCTTGGAACATAGTGACTTTTCTTTTTTTAGGTATTTCGACAGGACACTAGTTGGCTATAGTCCTCCATCTTTGGAAGAAAGCGATAAATGTTTCACCTTCATCTTGTGTTGTGTGACACAAGGTTGCTATATTTATCTCATAGTCTATGTTGAAGGAGAATTGCTCCACAAATTTCTCCACCAGTTCACCCCAAGATTTGATGTGAGAGTCTAGACTTGAAAACCACTCTAGTGCAATTCCTACAAGACTTCTTGGGAATAGTCTCATAAGATATTTGGGGTCATAGGAGACATCTATGCATATGGTAGAAAATTCCCTTATATGTTATATTGGATTATGTTTTCCATTGTACTTAGGGAGATTCAGTATGACATATCCATAAGGGAAAGGGGTCATATACAATGATTTATCAAAGGGAAATGGGCATATGTCCTTTGTTGAAAAGGATTTCTTAGTTGACACCGACATGTTATCCATTTGCATTTGTAGTGCATGCATTTGTGTTTGTAAGACGTCAACCTAGGTCAATGATGTGCTAGGTGGATTATGCTGATCCATGTATGTATTCTGAAATCCAAAGTCTAGTGATGGGTTTCAATTGAACATTGGTATTTGAGGTGGGTTTGGATTCAGAATTTTAGTAAACATTTTATGTGCTAGAATCAGCATAAAATGGTTTTGACTTGGGATCTGTGTGAATAGAATCTGATTTAGAATCTGTGTAAATTGGTTTTGACTTGAAATATGTGTGAATGGATTTAGACTACCAATCTGGGAGAAAGAATTCTAATTTAAAATCTACGTGAATGGATTTTGATTGCCAGTTTGGGAGAATGGATTTTGATTTCCATATTGGAAGGAGGGAATACCTCTTTGTGTAATCCATGGGATAGTACTAGTGACTTGAGCACTAGGTATGGCCATCAACTGTGGTATGGTGCTTGTGGTACTAGCATTAGGTATGGCTATTAACTATGAACTTGTGACACCGACATAAGGTGTAGAGGATGAGGATTTAGGTCTTTTACTCCCAACAAGAGGACCAAAGGGAGCGGATGATGAAGCCCCTACAGTGAAATTAAATTCTGATGTCATGCTAGATGTACCAAATGGAGACGTATGGACTGTCATACTCTGTGTAGGTGTGCCAGATGGCATAGTTGTGCTGACCTGAGGTATAGAAGTACTAGCAATCATTGTATTTGTCCCTTGTGTAGGTTGATTTTGTAAGGTGCTAATATCAAATCCTATAGGTAAGGTAGCACCTTCAACTAGCAATTTGGCTAAGTATCGTTGATGATCATTTGCTGGGTACTCATCTATGAAAGAGGCAAACTCAAGGTCCTGTGCGACAGCCTTTATGTCTTCTATTGTAATGTGTCCTTGAGTGTTTCTAGTGGTGAATTTGTCTAATAGAGTCTTGTGAGGTCTTGAGGAAAATGGATTGATGAATTCATTTGGGTTCGACATGTTTTCTCTCTCTCTTCTCTTAGACCTAGTTTCAATCATGTAAGATCAGCTCAATATGCAAGGAATGCAAAACTATGTCTATGGATAGTATGACTCTAGTCTATGTTTTTGGGATTTTTTGGATGAAAAATAAGGATTGTTCTAGGATGAAACTAGCTTAAAATCTAAAGATGCAAAGTCTAAGCAAGGTTATATAATAATCAATTCTATAAACCCAAGACAGAGGGACCAACTACCTAAAGTCTAACCAAGGCATCAATTTAGTTAAGTCAAGGAACCAATGTAGGATGAGGATCAAAGAAAAGTTGAGTTTCCTAACTAGACTGATGAGCTAGGAGGAATCTCTGTAGGACAAAGGATAAAATGATAAGACTAGGTTCAATGATAGATTTTGTTGACGCTATGATTTTTTTCTAGAGTGTACATGGTGGACCTATCCGAAGGTTTGTAAAACTGATCTTCCTAGAAGTTTAATCTAATGGAAAAAAATGTACTCTAAGATGAAACCAAACTCTGAATTTGGAAAACTATGGTAATGACTAAATGAACCTAAAGGATGTAAAATTGAGCAAAATATTTTCCTGTTTCCGTTCAAATTCTGCCTATGGGAAGTCAACTGAAAGACTGGAATAACTGTGTTGACTGGATAGTAACCATGAATTCTAGTTTTCTAATCAGGAAAATGTGTTGGAGGATTTCATAGTTGCGGTTAAGTTTAATAGTTGTGGTTAAGTTTGATAGTTGTAGTTTTCTGATGATCAATTGCATGTCTCTAGTAAATTTTAGTGTCAGAATTTGGAAGATGTAGTTAAATTTATAATAGATGTGACTCGTAATAGCAATTGTGACTCATAATATAACATATGTGGTTTTCCCAAATTTACGCACTAGTAAAATTTATGCGACAGTGACAAATGCGGTTTTCCAAAATAGATGTGGTTTTTCGCAAATCAAATGCGAGCTAATCTAGAAAATTTGACTCTATACTAAATAGATGCGACTGATACTAAAAGATGTGACACAAAATTAAATAGATGTGACTCTAAAGATCAATTGTGACTTTCTGGTGAATAGTTGCGACTCTATGTGTATTTTTAGTGATTTGAGATTTAAAACTAACTCTATTTTCTATGATCAAATTCTAGAAAACAAGGACAATCATAAGACAAAGTGTCTTCAGTTTGATTTTGGACTCAAAGAACATTTTAGTTGACAACATACCAACACATCCTAATAGGCCAAAAGACCTAGGGTTTGTATACTTGGTATAGCCCACCTAAACACCCTGGATTGGTGATAAACACCTTTCCTTCTCGAGAGCAGATAGCTTAGAAATTTGGTGGCATTGGCTCCCCTCCATGGTTCATTAACGTCATTCAAGCACACCAATTTCAAATTCTTTGGGCAATGACCTCCCAAGAACTGTTATCTCTACTCAAGGGGATCAGTAGTGAGTGTCTTTGGGCATGATATTGTACCCTGCACTATACCAAGCAATGGCCAAAAATGGTTTGTCTCTAAAACAAAAGGTATTTACTACTGGCATTCCATTCGTGGGGCATGATCCATGCAGTGAGAGTCCCCTTTTGGATCCATCTCGTTGGAACCATACTCGTGATTCATGGGCTTTCCCCAAGAATCCACTTTTATATACTGACTGGAAGTCCCTTGGGTTCAGGGTGCTACCCATCTAAGTCATCCTGGGGTGAGTAATTTTTCCCACCAAAATAGGCCCAAGTTCTAGAGTTGGTAACCGTTTCTCTTACACCCAAGATCACATGGATGCACAAGGGAGATGATACTTCAATGTACCAAATTGTGAGGGTAATTACAGTTGTGCTTTCACACCAAACACAATAGAAACTTGTTAATTTTAATCCAAATGAAAGATTTGTTATACTACCAAACAATTTGTTTCAAAATTTAACTAAGGTCTTCGACATGCGTTCTGCAGAAAGATTCATTAGTAGTTTTTAGTATTGTCTTCGTCAATCATCCTGCAAAAACTTGTTAACTCCAAAAACAAAAATCCCACATGCTAAAAATCTGATATTAGTAACACACAAATCAATTGAAAATTTTAGATTTATGAAAATAGAAACAAAAGGAACATACCAGTCAATTGCGTCACTGTTTTACCAGTCAGATGCTTCGATATTCTCTACAATTGTGTTCTCAATATTTAGCAGTCAGTTACGGTTTGAGAATTGATAGGTGCATCAAATTTTATTAGATGTGTTGTTTCTAGTGTCAAATGTAGTTTGGAAAGTCAATTGTGTCGCTTTGTCACACTGATGCATCTTTGGATTTCAATTGTAGTGTTATGTCAAACTAATGCGTCTTTTGATTTCAATTGCAGCATTCTGTCAAACTAATGCGTCGCTCCATATGAAAACTTGCAAAATCAAAATAAAAGTCTCGGGATACGTGAAGATGGTGTCTTCATGTCAGGTTTACCAAATGTAATGTCTAGAAAATGCATAAGATTTAATTAAGAGAAAACAATACAATGCAATCTAAGATCTCCAAATGCAATCTAATGCTAAGCAACAAAGAACAAAGGAAGCCAAAAATGTAAATAAAACATGAAAAATCTCACCAAATTTGTACGTATTTCCATGATTCATCTCCAGTGCCCTTCTCCATTTTCTTGTTGTAGTATAATTTCCCTCAGATTTTCAAAGATTTGTGCAAGTATAGCCTATGATAAAGACTTAGCAAAACATCAAAGATTTAAGGTAGGTGCTCTAAAAATTCACAAGATTTTGAGAGAGATTGGAATGATGAAGAATAGATCAATTTATATAAAATTGATCATTTGAATGACAGGCCAGGATTGAAAGATCAACAAACAACTGAGATCAACAGATTAGACATGCATTATGATAACTATCAGTAGTGACACAAGTGATACAAATTAGAATAGAATTAAAGATTAAATAAATGTTTTAATCTTCCAGTTTGGTATTTGAAAATAGAAGAATTATCTTTGCATGACAAAGATAAAGATGGATTAAAGCAACTCTTGTTGGAATGCACACACAAGGTTTAATTAATTAAATAGGAATATTTAATTAATCTACATGTACATGCAAATGAGTTAGAATTGGATGATTGAATGATTTGACGAAGAGATTACTCGAGAACGCCACTCAGACATTAAATCAAGAGTTAACTAAGCAATTTGAATAGATCTTTGAGTCGAGTAAAAGTGAATACTTAGATAACTCACACAATTATCTAAATATATAGGAATGCATTAAAATAAAATTCATGAATTAAATAATTCATTTAATTCAAGATTTGATATTTGAAGAATAATTAAATAAATAAGATTTATTTAATTAAGTGATGAAGGGATTTAAATAAATAATTAAATAAATAAAAAATTTATTTAGTTATAGTTGAAGTATGATAAAGAGTAAATTAAATAAGAATTTATTTAATTTGACAAGAAGGATAAGGTTAATTAGTAACATAATTAAATAAAAAGCATTTATTTAATTAATGAGATAGCATAAAGAAAAGTGTGAATTAATTAAATATTTATGATTATTTAATTAATAGAAGAAATGAAGACTATAGAGAATAATTAAATAATTCACATTATTTAATCATGACCATGAAGAATACGAATTATGAAGAATATTTAAGTCGTAGGCCTAAACTAGATTTCAGTGTCTACAAAAATAACATTTCTCCATGGGGATTTGGAAGAGGAAATATACATGCAACAACTACAAGGATATGAGGTCAAGGGTAAGGAGGAATTTTTGTTTAGGTTAAAGCAGAGTTTGTATGGTCTGAAGCAAGAACCTTGGCAATGGTATTTAAAATTTGATAGTTTTATGGTAAAACAAGGTTACAAAAGATGTCATTCTGATTATTGTGTTTATTTTAAGAAATTAGATAAGGGAAACTATATTATCATGTTGCTCTATGTTGATTACATGCTTGCTTCCAGGTCTAACATGCAAAATATTAATAAAATTAGGAGACAATTAGAAAATTAATTTTCTATGAAGGATTTGGGTGTAGCAAAACAAATCCTTGGTATAAGATTCACATGAGATAGGATAAACAAAAAATATTTGTCTCAAAGTGAGTATGTAGAGAAGGTGTTGAAAAGGTTTAACATGTAGAATGCAAAAGTAGTCAATACACATTTTCCTAGTCATTTTAAGTTAACTAAGGTGATGTGTCCAAAGACACAATAGGAGGAAGACAAAATTCCTATGATACTATATGCATCAACAATTGGTAGCTTGATGTATGCAATGGTATGAATAAGGCCATATCTTGCACATGCACTAGGAGTTGTGATCAGGTATATGATCAATTTGGGAATGGAACTGTAGACACGTAAAAAATACTGATTGACATCGTACATTTGATCCTAACATACTAACATCGTTTCTTCCTAAATCATCGCTCGGACTAACCATTTAATCAAATTCCCCCTATCTGATTAAATTCATCAATATTTGTCTCTTAATTAAATAAATCATTTTGTCTAATTGAGAATCATTTTGTCTAATTAAGTCATTTTCTCTTAATTAACCAACTATTCCTGATCTAATTATCCATATTTAATTAAATAATCAATTTATTTGATTAAATTTAAAGTCTATCCATTAAATTAAATAAATTAAAACCTTTATTTGATTTAATGTACCATCATTCCTCTTAATTAAATAAACTCAAACGCTATTTACCTAGCTCACCATATTCCCTCTTATTTGATTTTAAATAAACCCATAAATCTAAGTCAAATAGGTCACATCAATCATCTCATGTCACATCCTCTAGATAATGCAAGTTGCATACTTAAAAATAGATTTAATTCATTTACAAATCTCTATTTTCCTCATACAAGGCATCTTTTGAATATTCTCTCACCTGGAACGTTCAACCTATCAATAATACATCCAAATGTTGTGACATTAAAGATTCTGCTACATGTCCTTTGCATTGAGCCAAGTGGCATTTATTTCATTTTCCCTTCCCTCTTGCATGTCATTTCAACAAATTTGAATTTCAAATATTGGCATTTATTGGCACAAACCCCAAATTTTGCACATCCATCATCCATTCATAGCTTCTACGCGGTACCACACATTTGGATGAATGTTAGTCCCACATTGCTCAAATTTGGACATTCATCCATCTTGAAATCCTATAAATAAAGAGCTCCTCTCCTCATTTGATCATCCACAATCCATGAAAAGTTACCATGCTAAAATACTTAGCTATTTCCATTCAGCAATCTTGAGTTCTTAGCTAGGTTATTGCAGATTTTGGCTTGGAGCTCTTACCATTTGTCACCAAAGTGGATCAATCATTTTCAACATATCAAGATTTCATCTTTGGAATTGGGAAAGGGCCAATTTTCACATCAAATTAGCACCAATTCCCCCATGGGATCATGTGTTTTCTTTTCTAATTAGGATTTAATCTTTCTTTTCTCATTTTCATTGTGTTCTTCAATATTTTCATTCCTAGTTTGATATTGTAAATGGATTTCATAGGAAATCCTTATTTTAGCTTGTAATTCCTTGTCCAACTAGTTTATTCATGTTGTTTTACACGTACTAGGAAAAGGGTTCACACATTTGGTGCTAGAAGGAGGGCTAAATAACATTAATTCTAACTTTTTCTTGAAATTTATGCATTTTTCTTCAGACACAGGAAATTCCAATGCATGCTCATCAGCATCGCTATTTTGGCACCACAGGCTCATTAGCATTGCTATTTTGGCATCACGAGCTCGTTCGCATTGCTATATGGCACCGCTTGAAACAAAAGCTGCACTGTGGGACTCATCTTGCCAAAAAATTTAAATTTTTAACTCCGCCACTAGACTCATTGACCTGCAAGACTTTTTAAATTTTTTGAAAATAGTGACGTTGGACACAAACTCCGACGCTGGGTGAAGTCGCGATGCAATCTTGAGCTCTTTGTCCTAACATAGAGTGTCGCTGACTAGTAAGCAGTGTTGTGAGGGCACCGCTGGGAGAATAAATTGTGATGCCTTCATGAACTACAATGCTGGGAGACAAGAAAAGGGAAAATTTTAATTTTAGCACATGCCTTTAATTTATGATTGCTTCTTCCTCTGTTTTCTGCTTTTTAACTTCTGTGTTTTTCCAGAATCTGACTATTTTTCTTTTTATAGATTGGAAATCAAAATCAAAGGAAAGATGGAGCATGATGATGACATTTCTTTCAATCAAAGTGTTTTCAAACACTTAAGTGTTTGTTTAACACTTCTTTAGGAATTTGTTATCTTTTCATTCTTAGAACACTAGTTTTAATTTGGGCTTATAAAAACCTTTCAATTTCTTCTTGCAAAGGTTAAAATGAATCTTAGGATCACAACTTACTAGATTTCATTTATTGGATTAACAAATTGAACAAATGTCTTTCACTTGTGATTTGGTGCTCTAAAAAAAACTCACATATTGCTTTGAGGATCTAAAAAAAAGAACAAGTGTAGCTTTGTTTTTCATGAGGGCTTACTTAGACTAAAGGCATTGGAAACAGACGTATGTGCTTCTCTCGCACTTTATAGCGATCTTGAGAATCAAAAGGCCTTTTCTATGACTTTGGGTTAAGATAAAGCAATCACCTCCACACTTTGATTTGGGCTTAAAATTGAACATATTGTGCAAGTGTGAGTGGGGTCTTTGTTGCATACATTCTCTCTCCTTGTTGCCAACAAGGATTGATGAAGTTACGAATATTGTTCTTCATTCACTTTTGTTTATCCTAGAGGGCCTACCTTGGGGAAAAAGTACTCACCCAATGGAATGGCTCAACCAGTAACACTCTAAATCCAAGAGTATTTCCAACCAGGATATAAATGTGAATATTGGAAGAAATGACAATATCATGTGGTTGATTCCAACAAGATGGATCTGAAAGGGGACTCTTGCCATATGGGTCAATCTCCATGAATGGAAAGTTCTTACTAAAACCATGTTCTAGAATTTTCCATAATCCTTTAATCTATTTGTTGGTGCAAGAACGGTCATTTTGAAGCCACCCCACACTTTTACGGTCTTCTAGTAGAAATGGAAAGCATGCCATGGTATTTTCATGGGTGTTGATGCTTG
>VDFB02388052.1:0-10454 GCA_007258455.2 Sequoia sempervirens | reverse complement strand
GTGGGTTTATGCTAGGCATGGCCCTATTTCACACCCAAACACACCAAAATATTATGAGCTACATTGTACTGATGATATCCCTTAAGATTTCAAAGTGCAAAAAGGTAGCAACCTTTGAAGAGCTTTTACTCGAAAACCATGTCAATTAGAAACAATTTTTCTAAGGCTATAGGATCATGTAGGGCCCCTCTACAATAATCTCTCTCAGTTTTTGATATCTCTAAGGCGTTTTCCCGTAGTGTCCAATTTTCAGTTGATGGAAAAAGTATCAAATGCATGTAGTGTAAAGTTTCAAAGGGGTGTAACTTTCATTTTGCTCCTCATGCAACCAAACTGAGAGTTCCAACACATTCAGATGGTACATTTAGGCTAGGCATGGTCCTATTTCACACCTAAACATGCTGAAATAGTCTAAGCTAGATTGTACCGATGATATCCCTTAAGAGTCCAAAGTGAAAAAAGGTAGAAATATTTTATGAGTTGTTACTCATAAATCATTTCACTTAGAAACAATATTTCTAAGGATACGGGATCACATAGGTCCCCTCAATAATAACCTCTCTCTATTTTTGATATCTCTGAGGCGTTTGCCTGTGGTGTCCAATTTTCAGTCAATGGAAAAAGTGTCAAATGCATGCAGCGTAAAGTTGCAAAGGGGTGCAACTTTCATTCTACTCCTCATGCAACCAAACTGATAGTTGGATGGGTACATTTAGGCTAGGCATGGTCCTATTTCACACCCAAACATGTCGAAACAATCTGAGCTACATTGTACCTGCGATATCCCTTAAGAGTCCAAAGTGCAAAAAGGTAGAAATTTTTGACAAGCTGTTACTCAAAAATTGTGTCACTTAGAAACATTTCGTCTAAGGCTATGGGATTACATAGGGCCCCTCTACAATAGCATCTCTCGGTTTTTGATATATCTAAGGCATTTTCCCATGGTGTCCAGTTTTCAGTTGATGGAAAATGGGTCATATGCATGCAATGTAAAGTTGCAAAGGGGTATAACTTTCATTTTTCTCCTAGTGCAACCAAAATGACAGTTCCAATATGTCTGTATGGGTACTTTTACTCTAGGAATGGTCCTTTTTCGTACCCAAACATGTCAAAATAGTTTGAGCTACATTGTACCGACAATATCTCTTAAGATTTCAAAGTGCAAAAAGGAAACAATCTTTGATGAGCTGTTACTCGAAAAATGTGTCACTTAAAAACAATCTATCTGAGGAGCGAGATCATGTAGGGCCCCTCTACAATAACATCTCTCAGTTTTTTGTATCTCTAAGGTTTTTTCCCATGGTGAATGTTTTTCTGGTGCTCCAAAAATCATTAGATGCATGTAGTGTAAAATTGCAAGGTAGGCTGCTTTTTGTTTTGGTCTTCGTGGGGAAACATCTAGTTGGACACATCTACATTAGGCATGGTCACCGCCCTTCATTATAAAAGGTTCATAGTCTTTCCTTTTTGAAGGGTCATAACTTTTTTCCTTTGAAATGTCACAACCTAAATCATATCATCACTATTCGTGAGAACCTAAATTAATTTATTTGCAATATTTCCTAAGGTTGTATTCTTAATCGTATTCTTCAAGGATTTTGTGGATGTCCTTCTCAATGATAAATTTCTCTCCCTTTTATGTTAGTTCTTATCAACCTAGAAAGCATTTCAACAATTTTTTTTTTAATACACATTGAATAATCTTGTTGAAGATACATCCGGTCCTGAAGCAAACAACTAGATATACATAATACACAAAATATGAGGCATACACGTGAATACATGTAATACATGAAGTATACAAAGGAAGCATATGAAATACACGTGAATACATGTAATACATGAAGTCTACAAAGGAAGCATGAAGCATACACATGAAAACATGAAGTACACACAGGAAGCATGAATCATAAACATGAACAAGTTAAGTATACACAAGAAGCATGAAGCATACACGTAGAATGGTAGCATGGAGCATACACGTGGAATGGTAGATATCTTCCAAGAATTATATGACAAACTTCTAGAGGTATGAGGTCACATGTGATAATGTCTTGCTCATTTTTAGTTGCATACTTCAAAGTGCATTGTATAATTACATGAATTTCCTTACCATGCTACAATGATCCTATAGAGTATGGGCTTAGATGTTTAGTGGTAGAGAGACCTAGGTGTTATATTGCATCATGTATTATTATATTCATATGATTTATTTAGTGTTTCATAATCTTAGAGGAGAATAATGTTCAAACTTTATATATATTTACAATTATATAAAGGAAGAGTGCATGTAATACAATTAGAATTTAAATATTTGAAGTAAACCATCTACAAATATCCATTGAAGCGTGGATTTATAATGCAAATATGTACACCATCAACAAAAAATATGTGTATTAACCAAATAGCCATATAGGCTTACAAGAATTTTATATAGGCATACAATATCAACTATATGCAATATAAAATATATGTCCACAAATGCCATATAGGCATACAACAAAGGAACCCAATAAAAAGTCATTCCCTTCTGGGAAAAGAAAATAGATCACAGACAACCTTTGAGAGGGGATGGAGACACATATGAGAGTGGTCTACTTCGAACCCAAGGGCTGCTCCTCCTATTTAGTTCATCATGGAGCTTTAGTTGTTACAATAAAAAAGTATAGACATTAATATATAGAAATTACATTATAAAAAATAAAATATTTAATAAAATAATAACTTACCACTGGTAGATGATATTTCTCCTCATTTTCCATAGTAGCAAGATCAGGCTGTGGTATTGTAATGTCCTATAGAAACCATCCAGATAGAAATTAAACTTCAAATCAATAATAATTTGATTTTTAAATAATAAACAAGTATAACAACAAATGTAATTTGAAATTTACTAATCTTCCTCATACCCTATCAAAAGCATGGAGCTATCAATTATGGAAGACACACCATGATCCATTTCCATATGAACATCAAGAGGTGTCTCTGCCTGCATCATCTGAAAATAAAACAACATTATTCAACTACGAAAACTAGAATAGTGATGCAGGTCATGACTTATAATGTATGAGATAGTCAACAAAATTTTGAGAACTTTGGTACAGATGTGTATGAAAAATGTGGTAGCATAGATAAAAGGAAGTGATGGATGGACTTTAATTTTTGAAGAATTGTTTGATAAAATGCTTTGGTGAACGTGTATAGAAAATAATAATTGGCATAGACAAGGTGAATTGTTTGAAAAATGCCTCAAAAGAAATATGGTCTCATAATAGTGATGATGACATTTTTCTATCTATGCTGTGCTTTACTATTATGGTTTTTGATATATTTTCCAAGCATCCATAGTTTATTCCGAAGAAACACTGGATTTTATGATTTTACCCAACCATAGCCAACTTAAGGAAGTGAGAACTGTTTGATGAAATGCTTTTGAAGGTAGACGCGTATTACATGGAAAATGTGGTAGCGCATAGACAAAGGAAGTGAATGTTTATGAAAAAATTCCTCCAAGAAATGTGGTCTCATGATTGTGGAAATCACCCGTGAGATACATTGTCCTCCAGAAAACAAACTCCGCTTAATCTGCTCGGTATTCTTCTATTATGATTTGATAGATTTTCCCAAACATCCACATGGTTTTGATTCGGCACCTATTTTTAGGATTTTGTATGTGAGAAATCCAATTTTGATAAAATACTTTGGTAGAAATGTATGGAAAATGTGGTAGCATAGACAAGGAAGTGAGCTATTTGAAAAAATTCCTCAAAGAAATGTCGTCTCATGGTGATGGACATCACCATGAGACCACATTTATTTGAGGCATTTTTTCAAACAACTCATTGCCTTGTCTATGCTACCACATTACTATTATGCTTTGATATATATTTTCCAAGCATCCATAGTTTGTTCAAAAGCACCTGATTTATGCTTTTAGCCATAGTAGGAAGGAAGTGAAATATTTTATAAAATGCTTTGGTAGACATGTATGGAAAATTTGTAACATAGACAAGGTAGTGAGATGTTTGAAAAAAATCCTAAAAAAAATGTGGTCTCATGGTGATGGAAATCACCATGAGACCACATTTCTTTGATGCATTTTTTCAAACATTTCATTGCTTTGTCTATGTTATTGATTACTATTATAGTTTGATAGATTTTTTCCAAGCATCCATAGTTTGTTCGAAAGCACTTGTTTTAGGCTTTTAGCCATAGTAGCAAGGAAGTGAATTGTTTGATAAAATTATTTGGTAGACATGTGTATGGAAAATGTGTGTTATGCTCAGAACAGGCGTGATGTTGTTTTGAGCCTTGCCTCAAAAGAAATGTGATCTCATGGTGATGGAATGAGACCACATTTTCTTCGAACCCCTCAAGTAATACTTATCAATACTAATAATGACATATTTTCCAAGCATCTATGGTTTTGTTTTGAAAGCACTCTGTTTATGCTTTTAGCCATGTAGTGGAAGGAGTGAACTATTTGATAAAATGTAGCAGTAGATATTATGCTGGAAAATGTTGTAGCATAGACGATGTAATTGAAAAATACCGAAAAGAAGTAATGAATATAATGGTGATGGAAATCGCCATGGGAACAATGAAAACCTATTAAGCTCATTCAGTGTCTATGTGGAAGCATAGATAAGGCACATGAGCTATTTAACATATAATTGCTCAAAGAAATGTGGTCTCATGGAATACCATGATTTTATAATATGAACAAAATGATTTGGTAAATAATAGTAATGGTGGCATAAATGGAAATCAAAATCGAGATGTTAAGATGCCATTCATATAACAATGCTTTATTCACATGTAATAATGTAATTGTTTACTTACGTATGGCCAGTACATGTCATATATCGCAGTGGAGCGGCACTAAAAGGATTGAAGGTGAGAGCATTCATGACCACTGAAATTTCACATTACAATGAATTAAACCCAATTGGATTAATCTTGCATTTCAAAAATGAAAGCTGAATAAATTAAAATTCAATGAACTTGCTAACATTGCGATTATCAGGAGTTGAAGATTCATTCAGAAGGGCATCTTGTCATCCTGTTGTTGAGCCCATAGATGCTAGCCCTCGCATCTTGCCTCTCTATGGGGTCATAACTATAGGATGAACCTGAAGCGACAAGTGTATGAGATTAGAACCCTACTCCTTGAAGTCTCCCTCGACTCACATTGTGTTGTAGGACTGGCATAGTCTATGATGCTCTAGGTCAAGGAAGTAATGGATTGTAGTGTCTCAACCTCAACACTCTCCTTCATAATGGAAGGGATAGCCACATGCTCATAAACTAGTCTGGAGAGTGCTCGTCTTGTTGGCCATTGTGGGTCAAGATGTGCTCCTATTCTATCATGTGCTGACCCCCCACCTCTACCCTAGAAGTCCCACATATCAAAATAGTTTGGCACTTTATTGAGAACAAACTCGTAGTAGATTTTCCTCAAAAATTATTGTGGGACCTCATTATTGTTGCATGGAGGATGATCAAAAACCATCCACCACCTCTACCAAAAATGGTTCTTTATCCCTTGCTGGTTGCACCAATGGATAGGGAACCTCTTGCTTGTAGAGTGTAGAGGTTTATTTGTTTGTGGGTTTGTGAAAAGGGAACACAAGTCAAATTTTATATTTTTTTCATTTTTGATTTGTTTGTAAGATAACTTATCCACATAGAATTGTCTTAACTCTCTCCTCTTATTCAACCAAGTAGAGATTTGCTTGCTAATTGAATCTACATTTGATAACATAGATTCAAGAGATTAAGCAAGTGCAACTCTATGCGAGATTGAACTTGGAGGATCTTTCAACCTTGATATTATGTCCTCAATTTGTTTTTTGTTATTTTCAATTTTCCCTATTAACTTTTCTTGTGTTCTAGGGGCATATTGAGGAATTACTGGAGTTTTTTGTTGTTGGGGTTGTTCTTCATTAGGTATTTGGTGTTCAGGTGATTGAGGATTTTTGAGGATTTTGAGGAGGTTGATTATCAATTCCTATAAATTAAATAAATTTACATCAAAAAGCCACTTAAATCTACCTATTTAGTAACAAATTCACACAAAAAATAAAGAAAACTTACTCCTTTGACCTCCTCAACATTGTGGTGGTATTTTGATGAAGAATTGATGATAATTTGGTGAAGAATTTTCCCTCTAGTAACGCGAACGTGTGCTCTCAAGGGTTTGCAAGCCACGAGCTTGCAAGAAAACACAAAAATCACAAATGCCAAATGTTGCTTTCTTTGTTATATAAAGGGCTATAATGTGCTCACGCTATAGCACGAGTGCATTATGGCCTTAGTGTTACTAAGCCTTATGCTTGACAACACCAAGCCATGATGCAAGAACGTTATAACTGTTGGAAACTCAAGGGCAGACAACTGAGAGGGGGGGTGAATCAGTTGTCACCAAATTTCAAACTTATTCAACTTATTAACCTCATTCTCAGATCTTATCATTAATCATGAAAGCACAAATGAACAACACATTAGAAGCACACATAACACCAAGATTTTTTACATGGAAACCTTGTTAGGGGAAAAACCATGGTGGAGGTCAATCCACAAGATTATACCCTGTTAAAAGTATAAGAAAGTGTGAATGGGGAATGCACATGCATTCAGGCACACTACCTAGAGATCACTACTCAATTACAAAGGAAGACACACTATCTTACAAAAAGGTTTTGATTAAATCCACTAGACTTTGAACTGAGAAAATAACATCTGCTAATGCTTGGTTACAGTTTCGGATAAGCACATGGACACTTCTTCACTCTCTGCTCTGCCTTCAAATGATATGAGCAATATTCACACACAAGACTTGCACAATTCACACACTCACACTCATTCACTCTTCCAAATGATAAAAAAACTGCTCTTATATATCCACAATAAGAGATTACATCGCTATAAGTCGGCTTCAACAAAATAGCAAGAAATAATATAAACAATCAGCTCAGATCAATAAAGATTATTCATGTGAATCAACCAAGGTCGGCCACAACATAGTGAAGACTGAAAATAGCATCCACTTCAATTAATTACTCCTCGAAGATCCACAACATGCTTCAACACCTTTTCGGCCAAGAACATGAAAAACATGAACATGCAAGAGAAAATCTCGGATTGCGAGCACAAAGATCAATGCGAATGTGCAACATAGATAGAGCACAAACTAGAAACATCCACAAAAATCATGAAACACTAGAGAAGCATCCACAACAATTGAACTAACTAAAATCACATGATCTCTTCATCAGAACACGCATCTAAAAGTAACGTAAAATTTGTCAATACAAATCTTCATTACTGATCAAATCTTCACACTCCAATCTAAAACTGGAAGTGATAAACTATACCAATAAGAAACCTTTTTAGTTCATGCTAACCTCCTGATCATCAAATAAATCCCATTGATCATGCACCAATAGAAATAACTTTGTTTCACCATCATACAAACTCGTAGAAAGACTTCTTATTACAATTTTCTCAAGATTCTTTTAGCTACAGGTACAACTTCTAATGCAATAAGTGCTAAGCAATAGGTGTTGCATGCCACTGCCGCATGCACCATTATAAACACACCAAAACATCCAACACATCTTTGGACTGATGGGTAACACATGATGTGAAAATACCACGTAATATACCATTTCATTCTCCTTAGGGGTTCCTACTTCCTTTCCTCTAACTTTTCCTCATGGATTTTCATGTTTATTCTTTCTCCCCTTTGACATCAATGACAAATACCCTTCTTTTTCAAGGCAAGATCCTGGAACCATATATTCAATAATTTACATCCTAACAACATCCGACTACTTCCCCCTGAGTAGTAAACTAACATAACATCAACTGACTGTACTGAGGATCATTGTTTTGAGATTGATACAACCAATACATCCTTAGTTCTGATTAGGAGGGGGCAATCACCTCCTAGCTTTCCTGTATGAGATACTCAAAATTATCCTTAGGCAATGATTTGGTAAATATGTCTGCAATTTGCTCCTTAGTAGGCACATACTCCAATCTAACTTCCTTTTCACTTACTTTCTCTCTCAAAAAGTGAAACTTGATAGATACATGCTTATTTTGAATGCAACACCTTGTGATTCTTAGAAATGTTAATATCAGTACTTGAGTTATCATAGAATATAACAACAGGCTCATCATACAAAACTATGATATCCTTCAGCATTTGCTTCATTCACAGTACTTGAGTACAATTATTAGCAGCAACAATGTATTCAGCCTCTACAGTAGATAAGGAAATAACATTCTACTTTTTTCTTAACCATGAAATCAACTTCTTTCCCAAGAAAAATGCTCCACCACTGGTGCTTTTCCTGTCATTCACATCTCTTGTCCAATCAACATCAATAAAGGAACTTAAAGTAAGATAATCATCTTTAGGATACCATAGACCAAAATCAATTGTCCCCTTCAAGTATCTGAAAATCCTCTTCATAGCAGTCACATGTGATTCTTTAGGATCAACTTGAAACCTTGCAACAATACATACAACATTCATGATATCAGGCCAAGTTTGAGTCAAATAAAGTAATCCACCAATCATTGATCTGTATCTAGTCTAATTTTCCTTCGGAGAATCATCATCAGTTGTCAACTTGCGTTGGTCACCATGGGTGTACCAACTAGCTTTGAATCTTCCATACTGAATTTCTTTAGCAATTCTTTCACATACTTGGACTGAGATATAAAGATCCCTTTATCCAATTGAGTAATTTTCAATCGCAAGAAGAATTTCATCTCTCCAATCATTGACATCTCAAACTCATTCTACATCTCATCAAAAAACTTCATGCACAAGCTATCATCTCCTCCAAATATGATATCATCAACAAAAACTTCCAAATAATCAAAATTGTTTACCATTCTAAATGGAGAAATTAGTCAACAAGAATTTTGTTAAATCCAAGCTCACCTCGGTGAGCCATTCAAATTTGGTATACCATGCTCAGGGTTTGCTTGAGTCCATACAATTCTTTCTTCAATCAGGGAAAAACTATATTCCCTAATCACCAACTCCAAATCCATCCAGCCACTCAACATACACCTCTTCTTCTAATTCACCATTTAGAAAAATTTGACTAGACATCTACTCGGTGATAAACCTTTGTAGTCTCTTTGTAAGCAAATATACCAAATTCATAGCTGTAATTCAGCAATGTAAGTAATGGTTTCTTCGAAATCAATACCTTCCATCTATGAATATCCCTTAAATACCAGTCTTGCTTTGTTTCTAACAACTTCACCTTGTTCATTTAGTTTGTTTCTAAAGACCCATTTAGTTCCAATTACATTCTTATCCTTAGGTCTAGGAACAAAAATCCATGTATCATTCTTTTCAATTTGCTGTAGTTCCTCTTTCATTGCTTCAATCCAATGTTCATCTTTGCATGCTTCATTTACATTGTTAGGCTCAGTCTTTGAAATCAAACAATGTTCTTTTGCAACTCTTCTCCTAGTCTGGACACCTTTGTTCTTATCACCTATGATCCGATTCTCTGAATGATTCAATCTCACATACCTCAGAGTCTTCTTAGAATGTTCTTCAACTTGAGGCTCTTCTAATCTCTCTTCTTTTCTTCTACCAATTTCTCCTTCCTCTTGATCTTCTTGATTCACCAGAATGATTTGAACTTGACTTGAAGTCTAACTTTTCTTTACTTTGTTTGTACTATCATTCTGATCATCAGAATCATATCCATAGGTTCTGGATGGTGCAACTATGTCTTCATCAACCTTAACATTTGCACTTTCAACCATTTTCTTCAATCTCTTATTGTAACACTGGTAGGCCTTACTTTTAGTAGCATAACCCAGAAAGATTCCTTCATCACTCCTAGCATCAAAATTTCCTATATCTTCATCTCTTTTGATATAACACTTGCTTCCAAAGATCTTGAAATATATAACAGTAGGTTTTTGACCAGTCCATAGCTCAAAAGGAGTCTTCCAGTATCACCTTTGATTTGTACCTGGTTAAGTGTGTACACAACAATACTCACAACTTCTCTCCAAAGAGATATGAGGTACATTTCTTCCAATTTTAGTTCACGAAAGTAAATATCTAGAACTGTTTTGTTCTTCCTTTCCACAACTCCATTCTATTGAGGGGTTCGTGATGTGGATAATTGTCTCTTTATTCCATGCTCTTCACAAAAGAATTAAACTCATGGGAAGTGAATTCTCACAATTCTATCTCACTTACTCTTAATCTTCGCACTCTATTTCTCGCCTCAACCATAGCCTTAAAGATCTTAAAATTTTCTAGAGCTTCAAATTTTTCCCTTAAGAAAGTAGCCCACATCATCCTTGAATATTCATCAATAAGCAACATGAAGTATATGTATCCTTGTAAACTTCTAGTTCTAGCAGGACCACACAAATATGTATGCACAAGATCCAACAATCCA
>VDFB02388050.1:0-17075 GCA_007258455.2 Sequoia sempervirens | reverse complement strand
TTTTTGACCACACAGCTATGTGATGTATGCTTATGATTTTGGATAATGGAATAGGATTAACATGTGATTAATGAATAGATGATGTGTCACTTGTGTGTATGCTTTCCTTTGCCTCTGTTATTTATTATAGGATTGTTGGAGGGAGTTGAAGCTGATCAAGCACAAGAATCTCGACTTTGTTAAAGAAGTTGTTCCAGTAATAACTTTTTGACCGAATCTTTGGGAAGATGCTTTCACGGTCCTTTAATTTAGGGAGTGTGTAATGCTATATTTTCTCTGGGTCGCGTCGAGAAAATATACTTTCATTTATGAATATCTGTTTCGCCGATTCAAAATATATTTATGATCACGACTTCCACTGTTAATTAGTTAGTTGTCTCTTTCATTTAAATAACCATTCCTCCTGCGTGAGTGAACGAGGATGAAATAGTATGTGTTATAATTAAGTTGAACAAGTAATAAAGTTCTGTGTTAAGTTTTATTTTCAAAATAGAGTAATCGATGTATCCTGGTTCTGAATATGAATAAAAATTGATGAAGCTTTGAGTCAACTTCTTGTGAAATCTAAGTTGATGCTTGCTCAGGGGGCCCACTTAGTAAGTATTCTGTAGCAAGTTGTTGTAATTAACTGTTCATTTCATGTCGATTACTAGTTAGAATCTATTTCTGTAGATTTCAATGCAAACTTAGCTTTGTATTTTTCCTACAGCATCGAGAATCCATCCATGTGTCTGTTCCTGTAGCATAAAGCTAGTTCACAGTTTGTCCTTTAATAATAAGCTGCTATAATTTCTGTTTTAGCCGAGTTGTGTTTAAATTAAAAAGCTTTACGTTGTATTACTGTTAAGCATTTATTTTCTATAGATGGTGACTGGAAACTAGTTCTTAGTGCACATACCGTGCTGCTCCATTTCAAGTATACGCACCCTGGTTTGATAAAGTAAATGAACGACCATGAAAATATGTTAGTTGCTTATTGGAATGTCCAATTCCCAGGTTTAGTTCTGCTATGACTTTTATATCCTTTTGTGGGCGTGACCATTTTTGGCGCCATTGCCAGGGATGGTGTCAATCTAAGAACCTGCTATAGTCATTGTTAGCGGTAGTTTAGTCATTTGTTTTAGTATTTTTAAGTTCTTTTCAAATACCATTTATTTTATTGCATGCATAGAAGAAGAAGAGATGCATTGGGGAGGTTCCTCCCTTAAAACCTGTTTGTTGAACTACCATTTAAACCAGCTGACGAAGAACCTGAGGAAAATCCATTTGCTCCGATATTCCAGCATGCAAATATGGCAAATAATCCACCTAATCCACCTCCTACTTTTGAGTTTCCCATTGTTCCCCAGCGAGATACTAACAGCCTTAAAAATATTCCTTCTTCATTACTTCCCAAATTCTACGGCCTAGTTATAGAGGACCCAGAAACTTTCCTGTTTGAGTTTGATATTCTCTGTCGCAGTTATGACTACACTTCAGATGCTCATAAATTGAAGTTGTTTCCTTCCACCTTGAAGGAGGGAGCTCT
Organism: Sequoia sempervirens; assembly: GCA_007258455.2. Taxonomy (NCBI): domain Eukaryota; kingdom Viridiplantae; phylum Streptophyta; class Pinopsida; order Cupressales; family Cupressaceae; genus Sequoia; species Sequoia sempervirens. Next base: position 15,547 of record VDFB02388050.1, on the reverse strand, counting down.
CAGATGGTTCATGAGTTTGGGAAGAGGTGTTGTTGATAGTTGGGCAGCCATGCAAACAAAATTCCTTGAGAAATATAAGGAATATTGTAAGAGTGGCAATAAGGGAGACGATATATTCAGAATTCAGCAGAAGGAGGATGAAAGTCTGGAGGATTATATTTCAAGATTCTTGTTTTCCCTGAAAAAGAATTCAGACCACACTCTCAACGAAGAATCTTAGAAATTAATCTTTCTAAGGGGAATCAGTGATACTTGTATAGACGCCCTGGACCTGATTGGAGGAGGTGATATAACCTAATTGCCTTGGGATGATATTAAGAAAATATGTCTTAATTACTCTCGAGCAAATGTGAAGAAGGGTAGAGGTCATCGACCTACAATGGGCAAGTCTTCTTCTAGTGGAGTTTCCTGGATGGAGATAACAAATTTGTTTTCTGACTTCAAGCAGGATATCATTAACAATATGGCTACACAACTGGACACTATGCAAGCTCAGAAGAAACATGAGGCAGCTGAAGCAATTTTGGCCGAGTTTTTTCCACATTGCAGGCAGCAGAAATGAGACTACAGATGCAAGATGGTGGCTAATCTGGAAGCTAAGCAATTACCTACTGACTTTATGCCAGTAGAAGGTGATGATGATCAAGTGTTCTATGTTGCACAAAGGAGACCATGGGCTCAGAGACAAGGTATGCCTCAAGACCCTTTGATTTTTTGTAATCCTTATTCTAGCTATAATAACCAATGGCAACCCTCATATGGACCACCACCACCTTGGAATACATCTCAACCAAATTGGCCTAATTATCAAAGCCCTCAATGGAAATCTCCTCAAGGAGGTTGGCAGTAGCCACAAGGACAATGGACCCCACCCCAAGGTAATTGGCAGTAGAGTCCTCAATGGAGAGGTTCTCAGCAATGGCAGAACTAGTCCCCTGGGTTCCTGCAGCTTCCACAGCCACAACCTCAAGCCCTCATGCCACCTCCTGCAGCAACTGCCACAAATACTGGCCCTCCAAAACAAACACCTATGCCTGCTCAGCCGTTGCCAAATCCCAATAATAAGCAATAGCAGCAGCCATAGTAGCCCACGTATTTTGCTGAAGCTAACCAATATCCAACTTATGCCTTAAACATTCATGATATCCATTTGAGGTTTGGAACTACTCTTCCTGCTCCACAACCGCCTCTAATTACTGAGATGCCAGATTCTCCCCTTGAAGAACCTATTGCACCCGATGTTCCTACTGAGCATATGCCTATAACTGATATGGTTTCTAAGGAGCCTATTTTGCAAGGTCAAGACAAACCACCTTTTCCTTAGAGGTTACAAAGTACTGCTTTTAAATCCATGGAAGAACCCATTTTTGACATTCTGGATCAGCTCAAGAATGTACAAATTCAAATCCCTTTATTTTAGGCCATTAAAGATGTTCCTATTTTTGGAAAAGCCATTAAAGAGGCCTGTTTGAAGAATCCTGGACGGAAGAAAATGGATCCCCAAACAATTTATGTCTTAGGGAAATTGGCTGATATAATGTTGGGAAATGTAGTCATTCCAAAGTACATTGACCCTGGAAGTCCTGTGGTACAAATACATATAAATGGCCAAATTGTAAAAAAAAATTTGATTGACTTTGGTGTTGCCATCAATGTCATGAGAAAACATACTATGGACTACTTGAACATTCTAAACATCAGGTCTACACCTACAGTCCTGCAGCTTGCAGATAGCTCCACAGTCAAACCTGATGGAATGGTGGAAGATGTAATTGTTACTCTTGAATCTTGGGAGTATCCAGCTGATTTTACAATATTATCTGTTAAGGAAACTTTAGGAGGATACCCAGTTATCCTAGGTAGACCATGGTTAGCAACTGCTAATGCTTTTATAGGATGTTGTTCTGGAGATATGACTATTTCTGATGGACAGTCCACAAAAAAATTGGCTTTGTATCCACCGGCTAGACCTCAACCAGATTTGTCCCAACCTGTTTGGCTAGATGTGGGAGAAGAAATTGAAGAAGCCAATTCATTGGTTCAATTAATGATGCTTCAATCTAATCCATTCTCACAACTTCAGAATGAAGATGCCTTGCTTTTTCAAATTCTGCAGTCTAACTCTGATACGGGTAGTTCATCTGATCCAAATAGCAGTCATCTACAATGTTTCCTGTAGCAACTAAATTCTGAGAGTTTGCTGCCTAAATTTCATGTAATTTTTCATAACTTGCTTCCACAAGAGGTACAAACATCACATTTAGATTCTATGAGTGATCTAACTAAGCAGATAGAATTGTCTCCAGGTCACTGTTTGAATATCAATAGCAAGTTGTCACAATCTCAATAGGTTGTCCTATTTAAAATGCTACAAGATCAGCAAAAAGATTTTGCATGGGAATATGAGGACATGCAAGGAATAGATCCCCGAATTTGTACTCATATGATCTATATCAAAGAAGACTGTTTACCAGTTCGGCAGCCTCAAAGAAGAATTAATCCAAAACTTAGAGAAATAGTTAAGAATGAGCTTCAAAAGTTACTTGATGCTGGTTTTATTTATCCAATTTCTGATAGTCAGTGGGTCTCTCTGTTAGTTATTGTCCCTAAGAAAGGAGGAAAATGGAGAGTGTGTGTAGATTATAGAGAGTTGAATACTGCCACTAAAAAAGATCACTTTCCATTACCCTTTGTAGACCAAGTGTTAGACTCATTGTCTGGTAAAAGATATTTTTCCTTCTTGGATGGCTACAGTGGGTACAATCAGATAAAAATTGCCCCTAAAGATCAAGATAAGACCACTTTTACCTGTCCATGGGGGACATTTGCTTATTCATTCTTTCCTTTTGGTCTATGCAATGCGCTAGCAACATTTCAGAGAGCAATAATTAGTATTTTTGCTGATATATCTCAGGACTGTATGGAAATTTATATGGATGACTTTACTACCTATGGAGTTACATTTGAAGAATCACTGGTGAATTTAGAAAAAGTATTGAAAAGGTGCAGAGAGAAAAAATTGTCTCTAAACAGTGAAAAGTGCTTCTTAATGATGGAAGAAGGTATTGTTCTAGGCCATCATATTTCCAAGAATGGAATTCAGGTTGACCCTGCTAAAATTGAAGTTATTCTAAATTTACAAACTCCTGCAAAACAAAAGGATGTCAGAAGCTTCCTTGGCCATGTAGGGTATTATAGAAGGTTCATAAAAGATTTCAGCAAAATTGCCAGTCCACTATATGCCTTATTAACTAAGGAGTCTCAATTTGATTGGACGGAGGCCTGTGAAAAATATTTCCTGCAACTAAAGGACTTGCTTACTAAAGCCCCTATTCTTCAAGGTCCAAAATGGACTTTTCCTTTTCACATACATGCTGATGCTTCTAATTTTGGTATAGGGGTAGTCTTAAGCCAAAAGGAAAACTCAATTGAGCATGCTATCTATTTTATTAGCAAAAACCTTGAAAGTCCTGAGCTAAACTACAATGTCACAGAAAAGGAGTTGTTAGCAGTAGTGTATGCTTTGAATAAATTTAGGCATTATATCACAGGTTATCAGATATTTGTTCCTGCTTGACTATGTAATCGGTGTTGATGAGCAAGCGCACATGCATTTACATTTGCAGGTTGGCAGATAATCTGTTGTTACAAGAATTTGACATTACAATCATTGATAAACCGGGGAAGAGCTAATGTTGTAGCTGATTTTTGATCAAGGCTTTGAATAGCGCACTTGCTGAACATAAAGTCATTGTTGATAGGTTCCACCCCGATGAACACACATTTTCTATTGCTGCACATACTCCATGGTATCTGAGACATTACTTAATATCTTGCAACAAGCAAAATACCAACTCACTTTCCCTAAAAAGAAAGAAATTATTAATAGAAAAGTTTTAATTTTTTCATGGATTCACCAGTATTTATTTTATCTTGGACTGGAACCAAGTTATCGTGAAGATATTAATAGGAATGAGACTTATGATATCTTGCATGCTTGCCATGATGAACCATGTGGGGGACATTTTGCAGCCAAGAGAACATCAATGAAGGTTCTTACAACAGGATACTATTGGCCAACATTACACAAGGATGCTATAGCTTATACAAGGAAATGTGACAGATGCCAATGTATGGGAAGACCGACCAAGTCAGATGAAATGCCACTATACCCATAGGTAATCGTCACCCCTTTGATAAATGGGGAATAGATTTTGTTGGACCAATTGATCCACCATTAAATGGAAAGTCATACATTCTGGTTTGCACGGATTATGTAACAAAATGGGTTGAAGTAAAGGCAATGACTCATGCTCGTGATAATAAGGTTGCTGAATTTTTGTATGAGCAAATTTTCACTAGATTTGGAGTTCTCAGAGAGCTGGTAACTGATTAGGGAGTCCAGTTCACATCTAATTTGATCACTGCAGTAATGAATGACTATAAAATCAAACATAGGAAGTCCAGCCCCTATCACCCTCAAGCCAATGGTTAGGCAGAGGTTACAAACAGGGAAATTGAGGCGATCCTAACAAAGACACTGCAGCTCCATAGGAAAGATTGGAGCAGTAGACTTCCTGAAGTAGTCTGGGCCTACAGAACTGCATGGAAGACAACAACTGGGTTGACACCTTTTGTACTGCTTTATGGGAGAACAGCTATGTTGCCCATTGAATTTGAGCATAAAACTTTGAGGACAGCTCTTGAACTCAATATAGAAATTTTTGAAGCACAGAAGGAACAACTCCTGCAGCTGAATGCCTTGGATGAAATACGAAAAGCTGCCCTGCAATATACAGAAGCTGTCCAACAGCAAAGGAAGAAATGGCACGATCAACACATCAAAACCAAGGAATTCTCTGCTGGTGATTGGGCTCTGCTATATGATTCCAGATATCAAGAAAACCAAGGTAAGCTCACAACATGCTGGCTCAGTCCCTATGAAGTTGAGAATGTGTTTGACAATGGATCAGTACAACTGGCCACAATTGATCTAGTCTATTTCAAATTGCTGGTTAATGGACACCAACTGCGGTTATATCATAAGTCGACATCAAAGGAGGAGTTCCTGAAGAATTTTGTATCGACTGATCTTCCTCCAGCAAAAGGCTTAGGCCTTTTTCCTACAGCTTCTCTTTGAGCATTGTGTTGACCGCCCATAATAATTTTCTTTTTTAAAGAAAACCACTTTTCTCCATTTCTTTTCATCTATCACATCATTCATTTCTTTATCTGCCATGTCATCCATCTCGCCACTCTGCCTCATTCATGCATTCAATCTTCCAGCAATCATTTCATGATACGCTATTGTCCTTTATGGCATTCCCAAGAACTGCACTCAAGGTACGCGAAATCTTTTCATTATCGCATAATTTATCCTTTCTATTTATTCATTAATTGTAATGTGTACATCAGTCGTAATTGCATGCTTTAATCCTATCACCTTGCACATGTGAGGACACATGTTGAATGCTAAGTAGGGGGCGGGGGTATTCTAATTTCAAATTTTCTTGTGCCAAATTTATGTTTGCCAAAAATAGTTATGATCTTGTACTTTCTAAAAGTACGATAGTGAAGCCATATCCTGAGAACAAGTTAACTACTTAGTTTAAGTAGTTATTAAAATTATTTTATGCAAATGTCTAGCTGTTATTCTTGGCAAGAAAAGGAAGGTGCAGTAAGGAAGAAGAGTCTTTTTCAAGCTTTCAGTATCAGTCTGAGTTTTTGTTTTAAGGATTTTGATCATGGGTGGCCAACTGGTGAGGCACGAGCCTGTAGCTCATGATGCATTGATATAGGATCCTCAGTTAATGCAAGCATTTTCCAACTATGGATGGTTAAATTATTTCTTGAGAATTGATTCTTTTGATGAAGAGGTTGCACGTGAATTTTTAAGAACATTTTCAGAAAATGAGGCTACGATATGGGGCTTGACAGTAGCTGTGATAGAGGAAAGAATTTCAGAAGTCACTGGATTACCGGCAGTTGGTGAAAATTTTCCTGTTGGAAGGGATGATGTCTCTGCTAGGGCAGAGTTTACCCTACTAGCTAATGGGCCTTTGGAAATTTCAAAGCAAGGGTGCAATAGAACGTCCCTGCCTTATCCATACTCTGAGTACGCCATTTTTGTTATCAGGTATTTAACTTGTGAAGGGCGTTTCTCTTACCTACATTCATATCATTTCAAATTGTTAAGTCATATGAGACATGGATTGGTAGTGAATGTTCTGAATTTCTTGTTGAACCTTTTGCAAAATAGTGCACATGAAACCCAAATGGGTAAACAAAACTCTGTCACACATCATGCCCTAATAAAACTTTTGGTTGAGCGATCTTTAAGGGATGTTTCACCTCTTTCCTGGAATGAGTTTGTTGCCCATAAAGGTCTTCAACCGCCTAAACCTCCTAGGGTATTACCCACACAGCCTAGAAGAAAGAAAATGAGAATTGAGTCCTCAAGTACTGAAACAGAGCAAGAATCCGTTGCTCCTGCAGCGCCCACTCTTGCAGCTTCCATACCGACGTCCTCTACCGGTGTGCAAACAAGGTCTGCCGCTAGGGCAGTCTCCTGAGTCGGACCCACATACTCAAAGACAAAATTTTTTTGTCTCATCCTCTCTTGCAAAGTCTTCCCTGGTTTCTGTCTCTCCTGTAGCAACACCCATTAATACTCCAATTTCAATTTCTTCTTCCCCTGCCGAGTCTGGATCTTCAAGACCAGCTAGGAAGAGGACTGCTAGGGAAGCATCCTTTGCTGTTGCTCCTCCTGCAAAACTGCCAAGAAGGAGTTCATTAAGAAAATAGTCTAAGCCTGCTACAACCTCTGTTCAAACAAAAACTATCATAATATCAGAGGACTCTACTGAGTCAGGTCATGATAACTCCCTAGATATATCTGCAAATGTTCCACCAAGCTCCTCTGTTGTTCCTGAAGCAGCACAACCTAGTAATATTGATAAAGGGAAAATGCCGAATTTGGACGACTTGGCTTGTGCAGCTGAGAAAATTTCTAAGGAAGAACAATCTTCTCCTGTACGGCAACAAGGCTTCATCCTGCAGCAAGAGGATTTTATCCTATAGCAAGAAGAAGATGTGCCTGAACTGCCTGAAATACCTTGTGATAATCCATTGCCCACTAAAGTTTGCACAGATTTAGTTGTGTATAAAAAGACTCTACTGATTGCATACTTGGAATTTCTGAGCATTAAGAAGATGCATGTGTCATTTCACACTTTATATTTTTGACATTTCGCCGAAACTGAAGTCCAACAAAGTTTATGGGATGAGGAAAAGAAAAAGCTGCAAAGAGAAATTGAAAGGCAAAAGCAAGAAATTCAAGATATGCAAACAAAAATGGATAAAATGATGAAAATAAATTGACAGATAATGGAGTGTAGGCTGCCACCCAAAACATATGCAATGTGTCTCAAAGAACAGTTCCTTTGGTTCAAATTAATGAGGATCTCCAAAAATTTGGATCTCGATATTGAAACAGCCAAGGAATTCTATGATGCTTATCAAGTGGCCCCTAATTGGTTGAAGAACTCCATGTGTGAACTATATTTACATGGTTATTTAATTATTGTAGAAACCGAATGGAACCCACTTCTTTATATAGGTGATATCCATTTAAGAGCACTTATGTCTTGGGCTGCAAATGAGATCAATTATGGAAGGCAATTGGAAACATATGAAGAAACAGAAAAAGATGAACCTCTTCTTCTAAGAGCTGAAAGTTTAGACCCACGCACAATTTTAAGAACCTGGTTTAGAGTTACTTATGGATGCAATAAACCCGAGGAAAGAGAGAAAATTTTTGACATCAGAAAATAGGTATATAGTGAGTTTAAAGAACAAAAATATACATTTTGGAAACTCGCCTCTTCAAGGATTGAGACAAGGTGGGAGAGATTGACAGTTGGTCTAAGAAAGACAGAGCCTCATAGCCCCTTGAACTTCACAGCAACGCTTAGGAGATCAGAAAGGTACTTGCAACTAGGTTTGCAAAGCAGATTTGAATTATGGATGCCACTAACCTTCCAACCTCCAGTTTTAATGTGGTTTCTCTATCCTTACTAAGCCAAGGAAATTAATGCAGAAATAGAGAACCCCAGATATGAAAGATGGGAGTTTACCAGAGGTTTTTACTACAAGTTTGGAACTTTGCTGCAAGGTCATCCTACTCCAACAAATTTTAGGGAAATAACAAGAAAAGTCAATGTTGGAGGACCAACATTATCATAAGTAGGGGGCATAATGATGAGCCTTAAATATGCTCATAGTTTGAAACTTTGATACTCTTACTTTTATTATTAATAGTTGTTTAAATTTTTTGATTAAAGACTTTTCGGGTAGTATCCTGTAGCAATGAATTCTATATTCCTGCAGCTTGATAACTTCATTAATTACCTTTTTGACTGCCCGCATAGCTGATGTATGTTTATGATTTTGGATAATGGAATAGGATTAACATGTGATTAATGAATAGATGATGTGTCACTTGTGTGTATGCTTTCCTTCACCTCTGTTATTTATTGCAGGATTGTTGGAGGGAGCTGAAGCTGATCAAGCGCAAGAATCTCGACTTTGTTGAAGAAGTCGTTCCAGTAATAACTTTTTGACCGAATCCTTGGGAAGATGCTTAAATGGTCCTTTAATTTAGGGAGTGTGTAATGCTATATTTTCTCTGGGTTGCGTTGAGCAGATAGACTTTCATTTATGAATATCTGTTCTACGGATTCAGAATGTATTTATGATCATGACTTCCTTTGTTAATTAGTTAGTTGTCTTTTTCATTTAAATAACCGTTCCTCCTGTGTGAGTGGACGAGGATGAAATAGTATGTGTTAGAATTAAGTTGAACAAGTAATAAAGTTTGATGTTAAGTTTTATTTTCAAAACAGAGTAATCGATGTATCCTGGTTCTAAATATGAATAAAAATCGATGAAGCTTTGAGTCAACTTCCTGTGTAATCTAAGTTGATGCTTGCTAAGGGGGGCCACTTAGTAAGTATTCTGTAGAAAGTTGTAATTAACTATTCATTTCATGTCGATTACTAGTTAGAATCTATTTCTGTAGATTTCAACACAAACTCAGCTTTGTATTGTTCCCGCAGCATCAGGAATCCATCCCTGTGTCTGTTCCTCCAGCATAAAGCTAGTTCACAGTTTGTCCTTTAAATAGCTGCTATGATTTCTGTTTTAGCCGAGTTGTGTTTAAGTTAAAAAGATTTACATTGTATTGATGTTAAGCATTTATTTTCTATAGATGGTGACGGGAAACTAGTTCTTAGTGCACATACCATGCTACTCCATTTCAATTATACGTACCCCGGTTTGATAAAGTAAATGAACAACCATAAAAAGATGTTAGTCGCCTGTTGGAATGTCCAATTCCCAGGTTTAGTTCTGCTGTGACTTTTATATCCTTTTGTGGGCATTATCACTCCTAGGCCTAGGCCTGGAGCAATTTGACTCCTCATATACTATCCCCACTCAGATAGATCACCTAGTGTAAATCATGGTATAGATGGGCTAGCATACAACAACCCCATGTGTATCTAGTCTAGTAAATGATCATACTCTCTAAAATCCTACACCATCCAACTAAGATTCCCTTTGACCTATGATCAAGACAAAGAAACCCTTCAATAAAACTAGCTAGTACAAAGGGAAATATTGCATACACATCAACCATGTCCCTCCAGGGAATCTCATATTTGCATATGTGATCATCCTAGAACACTCACCATAGTGCATTGGTCCCACCTAGATCTTGTACATCATATATAACCATCTCTCACACCACCAAAATCCGTAGAATCTAATATACATCCTCTGGTGTAACAATGATCTCACCAATGGGAAAATGCAAAGTGTTATGTTCACTATGCCACCACTCAGCCAAGGTTGTCAATAAACCCTTGTTGATCTTTAACTGGAGCATATCAATGATAGATGACAACCCACATCATGTAATAACACCTATCTCAGGCTATGTCAAATGGTGAATTAGATCCCAAGTCCTCAGGAACCACTCTCTGATATGTAAACTAGTGATAGGCTCCTATTATCACAAAATCGTAAATCAATCAATCAAGCAATCAATATCAATCAAAATCAATCAACTTATCAATCTAATTATCTCTTGTGAGACTTTGATCAAATCTTGTGAGCATCAAAATCAATCAAATCAACCTTAGCTATCATGAGGTTTATCAAATAAATCAATGAACCTTGCTTATCATGAGGTTTATCAAATCAATCAATGCATGTTACCTATAATGAGGTTTATCAAATCAATCAAATCAACCTCGCCTATCATGAGGTAAATTATCATCATTCTATAATGGAATTTGACCTATCATGAGATCAATGGACATCTAACCTATCAAAATTATCAATCATCATCAAATCATAGACTAACATGATAAAACATCATAAAAAATAAGGAGTAAACAAAAAAATCATCAGTTTTACCCAATGCGCCAAAATAGTGCTCCAATGCTCTAAAACCCTCTATGTGCTAGAGAAATGCATGAATGCACTATAGTAGACCTTAAATGCACCAATTTACTCTATGCACAAGAACATTTCATTGATGTTCCAGAATAGAGTTCCGATAGGTCAAAATACCCAATGCACTATTACATTTCATCTATGCACTAAATCAGTTGACCTATGTGCCAATTCTCTCTATTTTCTAAAATAGTTGATCTATGTGCCAGTTCAGGTCATCTATGTGCTACTATGTCCTATGTGCTAAATCATCTATCCTATGTGCTACTTTGGACAGCCTAAGTGCTAATCAAACCTATGCACTAAAACATTTGAAAATATGATTTAAAAGAAAAATAAGCAGGAAATTCAATGCATGAAATACGAGGTGCTTTTCGGGGTACTCACCAGAGCTTTGTATGTTGCTAGGAAATTGTGCCACCTGACTCACTCGAACTAGTGCATTTGGTAGGGGATCACCATTCTACTCCAAAATGCTCAATCACTCTCTCACAAATATTTCAAATCAAAAAATACACAAATGAACTTTCTAATCAACTTTTTAACCTTTTAGAGGTTAATTAAGTGGCATTTCATAGGGTTGTTTTATTTTTATTTTTCAAAGGGGATTTAATTAATCAAATTCTCACCTAGTGGCTTTAATCTCATTTTTGCGAGATAAATCATTTTTGACATATAAAATTTTGAGATCATCATCAAATCATAAAAAAATCATCAAAATTTTTAAAAATTCTGAAAAATCCTAAAAATTCAAAAATTCGCTGATTTATCTCCCAAAAGGGCATATATTCATCATCATTTGAAAATCAACATCTGGGACATCGATTTTTTTTTCTTGAAATAGGTATCAAATTTCATTTGAAGTAATCTATAAACACATTAATTCAAAGAGGGGAAAAATGTATACACCTAAAATCAGTCATGATATTTAATTAATTAAATATTCTGAGTTATTTAATTAATTAAATACTCTGAGTTATTTAATTGATATTCGACTAGGTATAAATAAAATATCAATTTATCTATATTCTTCATATTCTTTATTTCTCCAAATCTGAAATCATATTCTTCTAAGTTAATTAAATAAACAAATTTCATAAGTTTTTTTATTTAATTAAGTTTCACTAATCTTGATTAGGAATTCAAGCACTTGTCTACAATTTTTTTATGCCAGCTCACCAAGGTCACATGAAATTAAGTAATTCTAATTTTTAAATTAGAATTATCTTCAACCAATTTTAAACGAATGGCTTATTCCTCACACACTTCTTCAACCAATTTTTTAGACACAGGGTCTTTTCTTCCCATAGTTTATTCTTCCATCCATTTTGCATGTTGCCTATTGGTCAAGAGATTCCTCCATCCATTTGGAATGTTGTATTTGGTCAAGGGGATACCTTCTTGATTCTATCCATCTCCAATGTTCATCCCTCTTGCTTGAATTTGGACCGTCGATCATTGCAACATCACAAGGTGCTTGAAAGATACAACCCTTTGTCATTGTATTTTCCATCCACATTTTAGTAGATTTAACATGCAATAATTTCATTTGAGCATTGCAGGATTTTGGAGTCTTATAGTTACATTTCATATCATGTTTTGCATCATAGTTACATATTAGAATAACACTTTGCTTCATAGTTGCATTTTATGTCATACTTTGCATCATAGTTACATTTTAGATTAGCATATTCATAGTTAGCATTTGAGCATATGTAGAATCATCCTAGCTCCATACCATAGTATCTACCTTGAATAATATAATGCCATAATCCATTCATCATAGTATCCATTATCATTTTCAACATATAGTTTCATGTAGGATTTTTTTTGTCTTGCATGTTGAATATCAATCTCGTTTAGACTCATGTTGTCATTTTAATAACAATAAGTGCACATACAAAAATTTGAGAGTCAATATGGTTTAATAAATCCTTGATAATAGAGGACAATGAAACCTTCTTAAAAGATTTGCTCAACTGCAAAATAGAGTAGTTTATTTGATTCAAATCTTTCATATAATTTATTTCATTAAGGTTTGTGTTGATTTACTAATAATTCCCACATTTCACACAAACATCTTTAAAACTAGGAAATATTTTTTCTTGATGACCATGGAAAGAAGATTGCTCTTCAAATATCAATAAATAGTGAAGGTATTGATGAATAGTTTAAAATTATTTCTTTGTCCGAGTTAGACATGACATGGGATCACATTTATTATTGGTTGGTTATTGACTGTGATAAAGCTATCATGAATTAATTTTTGGTTTATTGGTGCATAACCATACTATTATATATTGAAGTTCTTAGAAATTCTTGAGTTAATACGTTTAATTAAATTCAAAGGTATGTTGCATTCAGGTGTTCAATTTTCTTGTACCACAATTAGTTGCAATGGAAAAAAATTAACATATTAATTTATACAATGTATTAGTTTACGCATAAATTTGGATAGGATATTTTATTCTAATCAAGATATTCCCAAAAAAATAGAACAAGCTCGTAGCATAACAAGAAAATAAATTAAACAATGGATAAGATGGGCATAACAACAAAACAAAAGAATTCATAGCAACAAACACATGCAAGAGCCCGAGGAAAAAACAATCCTGACAACATAATCTATTAAATTTCCTTCCATTCATCAGCACCACATGGAAAGCATAAATGAAATGATATTGGTATCAACAATTCCTTATAACAAAAACAAAAATATAGCCAAAGCTATATAACAATAGTTGAAAATGCCTTACAGATAACAACATAAACTCTATAACATGCACTATTTAACTACATATAAAAAATGAAATAATATAGACAAAGCTAGACAATAATGGTCAATGATTCCTTATGGAAAAAAACATAAACTGTATAGCATTAAAACCATCATCACAAAATTGAAGCCTTAAATGTAAAAATAATGGTTTCAATAGTGAAACATAGATTTTTGGTGTCAAAAATGCTTATGAATCACTCAAATCAGCATGTATGCAATGTTCTTTAATATAAATTAAGATGAATAAATGAAATTGACTAATCTAAATGAATGAAAATGAATGCAAATGTGAAATCAAAGCTATTTTTGAAAACACATTGTGATATGCAAATGATGAAGAAAATGAATGAAATATGTAGAATAGAAAGAGATGGGTCAAATTAGAGTGCACTTGGAAAAAATGTGATGATTGTAGAATGTTCTGGATGCTAGATGAAATCAATTTTTTTCACAGTGGGACTCATTCACCTAGGGTGGCGAATCAGTCGTCCTCCTAGTGAAAAAGTGCCGAGAGCTGGTTGCTATCTATCAGTATCGAGAATCTAACAAAATTAAGATTTTCAGTCCTAAGGTGGGACTCATTTTCCATAGGTGATGAATCATTCCTCTCACAAATTTTCTTTAAAATAAAGAGATAACTCTACAACACCAGATCACGAAGTGTCTACTTGTTAGGTTGTTGAAGTTAGTTCTATTGAAAATGGAAAAATAACTCTCCAAGCTTGAATTTGACTTAAGTTGACTTGAAGCATATAGTTGACTTGGAAATAAATCTTCAACACCTAAAATCTTGTCAAATATACATACAAAGGGATGCAAAAAAACATATAATAGGGGGAAAATGATCACGAGACAACTCTACAACACTAGATCTTGAAATGTCTACTTGTCAGGTTGTCAAAGTCAGTTCTACAGAAAATGGACAAATAGCTCTCTCCAAGCTTGAATTTGACTTAAGTTGACTTTAGGCACCTCGTTGACTTGGAAATCAATCTTCAACACCTAAAATGTTGTCAAATCTACATACAAAGGAATGCAAATAAACATGCAATAGGGGAAACATGATTAAGGGTTGGTGAATAAAGGTTTTCCTTGGTCAAACTCCACTTTTGGTAATTAAACCCTTGAAAATATAATGAAATGATAGAGAAAGATAAACTAATAACATGCAAGTGCTATCAACTTACCTAACCCTTGATGATGCAAGTTTGAAGTAATGTCAATGGTTGCTTCAAAGTTCTTGAATATTGCTTGAAAAGATGATGTAAAATTCTTGAATGCTTGAGTGAATAGGTGGATAGTTGAACTTGATGAATGGGGGTTAAAATAAGGTGAAAATAACTTATTTATACAATTATTATGCCTTAGCATCCATTCATACCTCATAACAGGAAGAAATCAAGTAATTTTGAATGAAATCCTGAAACAAAATTTAAAATATTTTGAATTTGGGGCCAAGGGGGACTCATTCTCCACACATGGTGAATGAGTCCCACCTAGGACCTATAAAAATGTGCTAGGAAAATGTTGTATTTAATGTTGTTTCTTGGGATAACATTCAAAAATACACTTAATTAAGTCATATAAGGGTATAAAGGGACCAATTAAAGCATGAGAAAGGTGTAAATAGTGAAGATATGCCTAGAAAAACATGAAATTTTGTTACAAAAATTTACAACACTTCAAAATCAGACTTGTTTAGTGTTGAAAAGGTGATTTTTAGGTTAATTGTAATTAATAGAGTCTAAGAGAATGTAGATTTTTTTTACAATGCACTTCACAACACCTTCACAAGACGTCATTCTTTGAATTTTAGTACCTAAAGAAGCATGTTAAAGCCATGTTACAACATAAAATCAAAGAAACATAGATCCAGCACCATGGAACAAAACCTAAAAGGAAATTAAAATGACAAAGGGTGATTTTTCTACGGCAAAAATGACAACCTAGAAAATTATTTGTTGAACAACACCTTATTGGAAATGAAACAATATAGCGAAATTTAATTGTGTATAGAAAATGAATCAATATCGCCAAAGGTAAAGAAGAATGGTAAACAATGCCTTATCGAAAACAACGTAAACTATATAGGGTTGCAACCATCACAACAAAATGGAAGCCTTAAATGAAACAATAATTGTTTCAACAACCTAGGAAATTCTTTTTTCAATAACACCTTATCAAAAAGGAAATAATATAGCCAAAGCTATAGACCAATAGTCAACAATTCCTTATGGATAACAACATAAA
>VDFB02388049.1:0-21264 GCA_007258455.2 Sequoia sempervirens | reverse complement strand
GCTGTTGTGGATGATATTAACTACCTTTCAAATCATGCTCTGATTTGTAAGTTCCTCGAGATACGGGTATCTTTTCCTTTTCTGGAATCCTGGGCTCGGCGTACCTGGTCTCCAGAGGGGGATATGGATGTTATGTTGGCAGCCAACGGCTATTTTCAAGTGGTCTTCTCTTGCATGTCGGACAGGAATAAAGTCTTTGAAGGAGGGCCCTATTTCTACAATCAGGTGGGGCTCTTCATAAAGCCTTGGCATATGGGTTTCAACCCTACAGAAGAGCTCCCCTCGCGGGTTCCGGTTTGGGTGAGATTACCATGGCTTCCTTTAGAATTCTGGAGGGAGGACATTTTTAGCTTAGTTGCAAGCCAGCTTGGAAAACCAGTTGGTCCTTCGAGACAGACTATGGAGAAGAAGGTAATTACCTATGCCCGAGTATGTGTTGAAATTGATTTGAATAAGCCTTTGCCTGATTCTATAGAAATTCGGTTGGGATCAAGCTCATGGATTCAACAACTTGATTATGAAACACTACCATTCCGTTGCCGCTTGTGCCATGAATATGGGCATTTGCAGAGGATGTGCCCCAAATCTAAACCTGTAGAAGATTTAAAATTGGGGTCAGATAGTGCACCTCCTAACCAAGATAAAGGGAAGGCCCCCATGAGAGAGGACAAGGAGGGTTTCATTCCTGTAAGAGCTCGTAACAAGGGTCGAGGCCAAAAGCGGACCTTTAAAGATAGACAAGTAGATGAGGTTTTCAATAAGTTTGATGCCCTAGATGATCTGGAACAGTTCGATGGAACTATTGCTAATATGCCTTATGGACAAGATCTCTTGGAGGTAGGGGAAACAGGTGGGGATGAGAACAACGTCACTCAGTCCAATCCGCAGGAGGGAGTGACTGCGATTCAGATGGATAAAGACATTTCTGTGAGGCCGATGGGGGAGTTGGGAGCCAGTGGAGGCATGGAGTTGCAGGAGAGCTCTGCTCCTTTCTGCTCTAAGTCTTCTGCTAGGATAGATCGGCAGGAGGAGAGCAAAAGTAAGGGATCCCCTTCTGTTTTAGGTATTCATCAGAAGGCCATTAAAAAGGATGCTTCAGAGAAGTCCCTTAAGGTGGGAAGGAAGAAAGACCAGGAAAAGGTGAAGTTAGTAGGAGAGACCTTAGTGGAGTCTGGTGCTGTGAAGACCATTGATTCCCACTTTCCTCTATCTCAGAAATGATTGTTCTCTCATGGAATGTAAGGGGGTTGAATAGCATCCCTAGACAAAAGGCTATTCGGGAATTGATTAAGTCTTATTCACCTGAGGTGGTTTTTATTCAGGAAACTAAGTTATCTATTGATAGGATGCTTTCCACAGCTACTAAGATTTGGCCTAGAAGCCTCTGTCAATGCATTGGTGCTCAAGGATGTTCAGGAGGCTTGGCTCTGTTATGGGATCCTCGCAAGCTTGTCCCACTCTGGTGGATATCTAGTCGGTCTTCTATCTCCCTTGTGGCCACCTATTGTGAAACCGGTGAGACTCTTCTCTTCACTAATGTTTATGCTCCAACTGACTTCATGGGAAAAGCTTTACTTTGGTCACATATAGGATGTGTTCGTTCTCTTGCTCCTTTGTTCCCCTGGATTATAGCAGGGGATTTTAATGCTGTTTTAAGTTTAGAAGAGAAGCGTGGAGGTAATCCTAGGCTTGATCCTTCTACGAGCCTTTTGCGAAGTAATATTGAAAGTTTGAAGGTTGTGGATATTACACCTTCCAATGGTTTGTTCACTTGGAATAATAGAAGATGTGGGGCAGAGGCGATAGCTGAAAGGTTAGACAGGTTTCTTGTGTCCTACTACTGGATGGCGGATTGTTGGAATACCAGATCGGAGATTTTGGACTGGAGAGGTTCAGATCACTGGCCAATTCTTTTGTCTGCCTCTAAGTTTCGAATGACAAAGAATCCTTCTTTCAAGTTTCAGCTTATGTGGTTGAGGGATGCCTCTCTTCAGGATCATATGCTTGCTTGGTGGGGGGAAGGGAAGCCTGCTTATGGCACTGCTATGTTTTCCTTTGTTAAGCAATTACAGTTTGTTAAGTTTAAGCTGAAAAGGTGGAACAGGATGTTTTTTGGCAATCTCTTCGCAGCTAAGAGAGATGCCCAGCTAAGGGTGGACACTATTACCCGTCAAATCAGAGAGCAGGGTCTATCTGATGGGCTATTTAGAGAAGAAGCTATGGCGCTGAGAGATTTGGAAGAATGGGAGCTTCGCGATGAGATCTATTGGAAACAAAAAGCTCGGATCGATTGGCTACAGGAAGGGGACAGAAACACTAAGTTCTTCCACAACACTGTAAAAGACAGAAGACAGGGGAGTGCTCTCAATTCTCTCATGACAACAGAAGGGAATTTGGTTTCCTCTCATAGGGAGATTTCCCTGGAGGCCACTCATTTTTTTGGCAGTCTATTTTCTGAGGATTCTGATCCTGCTAGGGCTGAGGAGGATTTGGTGCTGGAGTGCATTCCCCCCATTGTCACTCCTGAAATGAATGAGGCTCTCATTAAACCTATCTCTCTTTCTGAGATAGAAGCTGTGGTGTTTGGAATGAAGAAGGGTAAAGCCCCGGGACCCGATGGGTTTCCTATAGAGTTCTTCCAGGCCTTTTGGGACATTGTCAAGATGGACCTCTTTGAAGTGGTGCAAGAATCGTTTAACAATAAGCAAATGCTTAAGGCTCTGAATGCTACCTTCCTTGCCCTCATCCCAAAAAAGGAAGGTGCTAACTCTCTTAACTTCTTTAGACCTATTGCTTTGTGCAATGTCACGTACAAAATAATCACTAAAGTGATAGCTGAACGATTAAAGCCATGGCTCAGTAATCTCATCTCTGAGGAGCAAGGGGGATTTGTTACAGGAAGGCAGATTTTGGATGGGATTATTATAGCGGCTGAAGCTGTGCACTCTATGGCGGCCTCAAAGGAGAAAGCCATGTTCATAAAGCTTGACATGGCCAAGGCATATGATAGGGTCAAATGGAGCTTTTTGCAAAAAGTTCTCCAAGCTTTTGGCTTTGGGAGGGAGTGGATTAGTTGGGTTATGAGCTGCATTACCTCACCCTCTTTTGCTGTCCTGATCAATGGTGAACCTACCGATCTCTTCGGGGCGGCCAGAGGCCTTAGGAAAGGGGATCCTCTCTCCCCTTACCTTTTCATTTTGATGGCAGAGGGCTTGGGAAGGTTTCTCAAGTCTCAAGTTAGGCAGGGTCTGATTCAGGGTTGGAAGTGGGGGCATGGCATTCCTCCTTCTTCCCATCTCCAATTTGTGGATGATACGTCTCTGATGGGTGCTGCTAGAATTCAGGAGGCTATTAATTTCCGAAGGGCTTTGGATATTTATGTGAAAGCCTCAGGACAAAAGATTAATGAAGAAAAGTCTCACATCTTTTTCTTCAATACCCCTGCTCCCATTCAAGCTAGGATTGCTCGGATCTTGAGGTTTCAAATTGGAACTCTTCCTTTTGTGTATCTTGGAATCCCTCTTTCAGACGAAAGACTGTCAAGAGGTGTGTGGCAGGAAATTTTGGATAAATTTCGGAGCAAGGTGAGTCATTGGACCCACCGGTGGCTTTCAACTACTGGTAGGGTGACTCTTTTGAAGTCCGTTGTCCAGGCTCTTCCTATCTATAGGTGTCTTGTACAGACTGCCCCGGCTGGTTTCATCAAGGACTTTGACTCCCTTTCCAGACAGTTTTTATGGACAGGTAATTTGCTTTCCTCCAAGTGGAGTCTAGTCAAATGGGATTGTGTTTGCAGATCAAAGCAGGATGGGGGCCTTGGTTTGCGGAAAACGAGCTTGATCAGTAGGGCTCTTGCTGCTAAGCTCTTTTGGAGATGGTGTACTAGCCAGGATCAAGGATGGGCTAAGATCCTTAATGTTAAGTATCTTGGAGGGGTGACTGGGAAAGATGTTCCAAGATACAACTTGACAGGAAGGGGATCCATGGTTTGGGATACTTTGAAGAAAGGAGAGCAACTTGTCAAGAAGGGTCTTTTCTGGATTTGTAATCGGGGATCAGATGCCTTGTTCTGGGAGGATTCTTGGGATGGATTCCCTCCTATCTTATCACAATACCCTCACTTGCAACCTCTTTGTGATATTTTTCTTGCAGCTGGTTGGAGTAAAGTTGAGGATTTTAAGGTGTCTTTAAGAGTGGGTCGTGGCGAGGGAGCTAGATGGAAAGAACCTTGTGAATGGCCTCCAGGGGGTACTGAGGGTGAGAGGGAGACTCTTGCTAGGATTCTTGTTGGTAGAACTTGTAACTCTTTGAGAGAACCCGATACCCTTGCTTGGGGACCTAATCCAAAAGGAAAGTTTTCAGTGGCATCTGGTTATCAAGAGTTGGAAAGATTAGCTTTTGATAGGACTGACAGTCCTTGGTGGAAGCAGGTCTGGAATAAGTCTGCTTGGCCTAAATGTAATTTTTTCTTGTGGCTTGTGGTGCAGAATAAATGCCTTACCTGGGAGAATCTTCAGAAGAGAGGCTTTCATGGGCCTTCTATCTGTATTTTATGTAATAAAAATGAGGAAAATAGCTCACATCTCTTTTTCCACTGCTCTTTCACCAGAGTTATTTGGCACTGGTGGTGGGAAGCTTGGGAGCATGCTTGTATTCATGCCAACTCTCTGGTTGAGTTATGGAATAGTCTTGGTAGACCCCCTTCTAAGACCTCCTTTCTTGAGGTGGCTTGGGACATTGGTCCAGGATTTATTATCTGGCAGGTGTGGTTGGAAAGGAACCGCAGGATATTTCAGGATAAGTTGAGGATGGTGCAACAAGTGTGGTTGCAAGTGATAAATATGCTTTAGGAAACCCTAGCTGCGAAGTGTGATCTCTCTGAGGATATTGATCCTGGAGATGTGCGCGTGGTTCACAACTTGAATATTTCTGGTGCTGGTTGTAGTGATGCCCTTTGTAAGAAGCAACAGGTTAGAAGTAAGCAAGCTAAACGAAAGGTTTGTAGGGAGGGAAAGTGGTCTCTCCCTCCTTTGGGGACTCTTAAGATCAATACTGATGGGTCTTCCAGGGGAAACCCCGGGCATGCTGGGGTTGGAGGAATTGGCAGGGATTGCTCTGGTGAGGTTATCTTCTTCTTCTCCTTCTATAAGGGGATACAGACCAACAACTACATGGAGGCGCTTGCTGTCCTCTTGGCTCTTGAAAGAGGATGTGCTCTGGGATGGAGTAAGATTATCTGTGAGTCTGATTCCCAGGTGGTGGTGGATATGTTGAATCTACAACGGATGGAGAATATGGATTGGCATCTGGCTGTGGTGGGCAGGCAAATTCTTAAGCTGAGTGCTTCTTTGGATGCAGTCTCTTTCTGCTATGTTCCTCGCGAGTGGAATAGGACTGCTGACTGCTTGGCTAAGTGGGCTTCAGATCGCGAGGAGGGATGGATGGCGGGAGATTGGGCCCATTTGCCTCCGGACTGTGTTCAGGATCTTGAGAGGCTTGCCAAGGAGGATATGGATGATTAGTTGTGCCCCTTCGGGGGCTTCCTTTTGTTAGTGTTGTTTTCTCTTCTGGGCTTGTGGCCCTTGCCTTTGTACTTTGCTGGCTGATTCAATAAATTTTTACCCCTTTTTTAATAAAAAAAAAAAAAAAGTTTATGGACTAGTTTCATTAGAAATTAATTGAAAAATAGAAAAAATAATTCAATTGTAAAAAAAATTACATATTTGGAATCTATACTATCTCATCTAAAATGGGTTTAAATTTCGTCAAAAGATTCTGCAAAAGAAGTTGTCAGCCATATGTCCAAACTCAGTATTTTTCTCTGACATTGTTAGGACCTTCAGCTTGTAGGTCAAACCAGGTTGAAGGCCTAGGTTCAAATTCCAAATGCTTTTCTTGAACCAAAATACAAGCCAAAAACTCGACAACAAAGAAAATCCAATTTCATTTTTTCATAAATGGGATCCCGTTTTGTAAATCAGGATCCCATTTTTTAATATTAAATGTGGTTACCATTGACAGGGAATGAGATCATGCTTTATAAATGGGATCTCTTTCCTTTTTCAATGATCCCCACATTTAATATTGGGGAACGAATGAGATCTTGATTATAAAATGGGATCTCGTTTTATAAATGGGATCCGATTTGTTTTTAACCATTTTATTTAAATTTACTATCAAAATTTATTGTGAAGTCTGCAACTTCACATGTATGGCCAAGAGTAGTAAAACTGGGCTATTTTTCATCAACTATTGTCTTTACAGATGGTGAACTTGCATTTTTTTTTAATTTTTTCAAAGGAGGCATCATGTAAATTATTTTTGAAGTGAAATTGTGTTAGTTTTGTACTTTTTGGAGGAACAAAAGGTCTTCAACTTGCAATATGGATTGAATTTTTCAAACAAGGCATGAAGAAAATAGTTTTTAAAGTGGAATTGTGCTAGTTTTCTACTTGTTTTGAGGAACACAAGAAGAATAATTTTTTCCTTATAGGTCTTCAACTTCCAATTTGGATTGAATTTTTTGAAGAATTTCACTATTGACATTCATTTGTGCTTGAGAATTTTATAATCATGGGTTCAAAATCTCATAATAAGAGAAGGAAGATATTGACTCCTTGAGAAGTTGAAGCAAACAGAGAGAAGGAGAAACAAAGACAAAGAGAAAGAAGAATGTGAATTAAATCAATGAATGATGGTGGAGCATCCAATTCCACAACTATTAAAGATGAAAACATTGAGTTGACCATGGTTGTAGATGAAGCTAATTTGCAATAAGTCAATTTGGAGAAGAATATGATTATACAAGCAAGTCCTACTATGTCTTCAAATCACTCTTTCAATGCTATGGAGAATGTTTCAATATGCACAAATCTAGGTACGTATTCAAATCCACATGTTATTGAAATGGTAAATTCATATGTAGAAGTTTTACAAGATGCTAGACTTAATTATGTTGACATTGATAATATTCAAAGAGATGAAAATTTTATAGAATTTGTTGGAAATGAAAAAAAAAATCTTTTGTTGCAAATGAAAATGAGAATGATCCTTTTGTTGAAAATGAAAACAAAAATTGTTTTGTTGATGAAAATGAAAATGAAAACCATTTTGTTGATGAAAATGAAGATGAAAATGTAAATCATTTTGAAGTTGAAAATGAAAATGAAAATGAAGATGAAGATGAAAATCTAGAATGTGATGTTGAATTTAATGAAAATACTTTTTTAAAAAAATTGAAAGTGTTGTTTTCGATAATCTTCCTAGTCAAATTTCTTGGAGGAAAATAAGAACACATGCGAATAAAATAAACAACAAATTCTTTTATCGTAAAAAAATTGCATTTCAATGTGAACTAATGATGCAATTGATGAGAATGCAAAAAATGAGGAAAGTAATGAAAAGGTTAGGCTTTTATGTTAAACCAAAAAGAAAAGATCAATAATTAAAACATGTTATGTCTAGTGTTGCTAGTGACATTCAATCTATTGGGGAAAATAGTTGATCTAAAGATAAAAATGCAGCAAGAAGAGTTATAACAACTACTATAGTTAATAAAGTAACTTTGAATAAAATAATGGTAAGCAATATTAGTGAAGTTTTAAAAATACATCCTAAAACATTGCTAAGAGCAGAAAAAAGAAGAGAAAGTATAGAAAATGATCCTATCAACCAATGTTATATTTTTAGTGGTCGACTCTCGAGGTTTGATATGAAATTGAATGTTGAAATTAAATCTTTGATCAAAAAATATTGGCATGATAATACTAGGGTTTCATCTAATGCTAGAGATGTTTTAAAATTAAGGGTGGGGTCAAAAGTTTGCGATCCTCACCCAAAACACCTATTAGATACAACACAAACTAAATTTTATAGAAATTTTTGTGGTGATTTAGTGTTACCTAGTAATATTAAAATAAGTCAAAGGTCTTTTGAAAAATGTAAACCCTAGTATGTAAAAATTAATAGGAAACAAATATCTTGTTGTTGTCAAACACAAGTTCAATTTCATTATTTTTATGATGTTTTTCAATATATACATTGTACCTTGAATACTAACATGATTCTACAGGATTTTGGTATTAATATGCCACCTGAAGCAATAAGGGAGTTTATTTCAGGTTTGTTTTGTGAAAGATATAATGATAAATTGTTTTATTTAAGTTCTTGTATTTCTTGTTAGAGTAAAGTAATTAATTAACTTTACTCTCCTCTTAAGATTTCACTTTATGCACATATATTAGTCATTTAATAATTAATATTAATTATTAAATGCACTCACCTTAGGGTTAGTTTTTCCTTTCGGTGTTGATCTCCTTTTATAAGGATTGATCTCTTGTATTGTATTCACTTATTGATTCATTTTTTCTCTGATAATACAGCTTGCACATTGTCAGAGCCAAAACCCTTGTTTTGTTCTCTCTCTTTCTCTGTGTCAGGTTTCTTGCATGCAGGTGTTCTTTGGGTTCTGTGGATTTGTATTTCTTACATCCTACATGGTATTAAAGCCAAATCTGCTGCAGCTTGTTCAGTTTTTGAAAGATTTAGAGATCTAGGTTTTGGTTGCATCAGATCTATGTTTGTCTTCAATTTTTATTTGGAATAGGGGGTTCTTTTTTTTGGTGCACTTTGAGCTAAAACAGACCTCACCGTTGAGCTCACAACATCCAAAAACCCCTATTTTCATATAAAACACGTCCGATTCAAACACAGTTGGACCAGAAGGAAAAAATTTTTTTCCCTAAGGTCGTACGGCCCCAGGGCATGCAGATAGAGGTGAAAAATTGCAAAAAAAATAAAAATAAATTAAAAAAACCAAAGTTTTTCAAAAAAATTTGTGCTACCCATTCAGAAGGGGAGCGCCGTTGGCCCATCGCCAAGTGGCCACCAGCAGTGGCGCGGCAGCCGCCAACATTGCTGCCAGTGCTCCGCCCGGTAGCCGCCTACCGAGCTCAGCTGACGGGCCGCCACCGCGCCGCCCGCGTGCCACCCAACCTCCACGAGCACACCACCCATGTGCCACCCACACCAGCGCCAGCCCCTGGTTGCCCAGCAGACCAGGGGCCCCCTTTTTTTAGCCCCTGAGGGCTTTGAAGACAAAATTAGACTTTTTGTCCAGCTGTTTTACGGAATTGGGCATATCTTTTGCATTTTTGCTCCATTTTTTGAAAACGAATAGGCATTGGAAAGATAGTTCCAAGCTTGTTCTAATGGTATAGGAATTTTTTCAGAATTTTCTAGTTTGGCTACATTTTTTTGTAGTTAAATTCTGATGAGCTTTTTGCACTCCGAGGGGCATAACTTGCTCGTTTTTGCTCCATTTTTTGAAAGCGAATAGGCGTCGAAAAGGTGGTTCTATGATATTTCTAGATCTGTAGTCTATTTCATAAGTGAATTCTTCAGGTACACAAAGATTTGTCTCAACCAATTACTACTTTCTATTGTTTTTTGGCTTTTATTTGTACTTGGGATTGGATTTTTGCATTGTGCGGGGGTGTTTTTTCTTGCTTTCTGTCATTTACATCAGAAAACCAGAATCTATAAACACCAAAACAAAACAAAAAAAACCCTTCTACATCTTCTGTCTAGTTCTAAAAGACCACTAAATAATACTAAAATTTTTTTTAGAGCAGTTGAGGCACAATTCATAGGATGGCCGATAGATTAGATATTGAACCTCTCACACCACATAATTATCACACTTGGAAGGGTCGCATGATGACTCTTCTCCAGTCTCAAGGGTTATGGTCCTGTTTGGATGAGGTTCAGCCTCAGTTGACTCGTGCCTTTGAGGTTATGCAACACAGGAACAATATGGATCAGGCTATGGGATTGATGGCTTTACACATTTTCGACAGTCTTCTGTTTCATCTTGATGGTTGTATCACTCCTTGAGCCATTTGGACCAAGTTTGATGGAATTTTTGGTATTGTCAATCAGTTCAGAGCTTTGTAGCTTGAGGCCGAGTTAAATTTTTTGGTACCTGATTTGTTTCCCTCCATTGAGGACTTACTGATGAAGTTCAAACAACAAAGATCTATCTTGCAAGGTTGTAGAAAAGTTAAGACTGATACAGAGTGCATCTTCCTAATTCTCTCCAAGCTTCAGGGTCCATTTCAGATCTTCTCTTCGACCTTCTATTCCACCATGGATGCCTTGGGTGCTTGACATTTCATGCCTTCTTTTGAGGTCTTTTGTGATCGTCTAACTCATGAGCAAGCTAAGCTCAAGCCGCTGGATTCACTTTCAGGTTCACAGAACCAAGCATTGGTAGCCTAGTCCTCCAAAGGAAAACAAAAGTAGAAACTAAAGCCTAAGAAAGATTTAGGGGCTAGTGAGAATCCCTCCAAGCCACCACCTAAGTTTGATTCAAAACCACAACCCAAATAGAAATCTTTGAAGTCTAGTGAGTCTTCCTCCAAGACTAAGAAGAAATCAGGAGATCCTTGCAGTTTTTGTGGCAAGGAAGGACATCCAGTTTCTAGGTGTTGGAAATGTTTAGATGCTTTAGAGGAAGCCATGCAACAACATAATATCACTACACCTCAGCCTCCTACACAACCCATAGGGAAAGGTCATGCTCTTTTTGCATGAGCATTGTCCTCAGAATCCACTTGGATTCTAGATTCTCGTGCTTCTCACCATATGACACACATAGAGGATTTGGTCACCGCTCTTGCCCCTACAGGCACTAGACATATTACAGTTGGTGACTCAGCACAACTTTCAGTTCAGGGTTCAGGTACTATTTCATTGGATGGTGGTTCTCTACAAGATGTGCTTCTGGTTCCTGACATTTCGACAAACCTTCTATCCGTTTATTAGATTTTCCACTCTGGCTCTAGTAAGACAGTTGAGTTCTCACCACATGATGTGGTTATTCGAGACCTTCATGATCCTAACTTGGTTGTGGCTACTGGGAGTGTGGATTCTGCATCACACTTATATAGATTTGATGGCTTTGAGATTTCAGACACTGTTGGTTCCTCTCTTATAGCACATGTAGATTTAGTGAGCAGGCTTTGGCATGAGCATTTTGGCCATGTCAATTACAGATATCTACAGCAGATGAGTACTCAGGCACTTGTGATTGGGTTCCCACAAATTTATTGTACTGATGGTGTATGTTGAGGTTGTGTTCTTGGCAAACATCATCGTGATCCTTTTCCTAAGGGTCGAGCCACTCATGCTAGGGCACCCCTAGAGTTGGTACATAGTGATCTTATGTCCTTTTTGACTCCTTTTTAGGGGCCCACTATGTCCTTACTTTTATTGATGACTTCTCCAGACGTACATGGGTGTACTTTCTTAAGTACAAGTCTGATGTCTTTGACTCATTCAGGACTTTTAAGAAATTTGTGGAAAAATAATCTGGACTTTCTATCAGGAGGATATGCACAGATAAAATTAGGCGTTTACAAATTTTTGCACTGAGCAAGGTTTACAACATCAGTTTACAGTCCCTTACACCCCTTAGCAGAATGGTGTCACTGAGAGAAAGAACATAACCTTATGGGAGATGGAAAATTGTATGATACAG
The DNA here is from genome assembly GCA_007258455.2 of Sequoia sempervirens. Taxonomy (NCBI): domain Eukaryota; kingdom Viridiplantae; phylum Streptophyta; class Pinopsida; order Cupressales; family Cupressaceae; genus Sequoia; species Sequoia sempervirens. The sequence continues at coordinate 9,725 of VDFB02388049.1, read as the reverse complement.
TCTCGAGCTATGAGTTCTTCATTTTGGGCTGAGGCAGTCAATTATGCCAATTATATTCAGAATCAGATGCCTCATAACGCATTGCGACATATGACTCCTGAGGAGGCTTGGACCCATGTCAAGCTTGATGTTTCTACATTCTGAGTTTTTGGTAGTGAGGCTTGGGCATTTATTCTTGATGCTCAGTGGAAAGCCATGGAGAGGAAGAGCCAACCACTCATATTTGTTGGCTACTGTGAGGATGTTAAGGCGTACAGGTTGTTTGATCCTGATTCCAAAGAGGTCTTGTTTCGGCGGGATGTCTAGTTTGATGAGCATTATCCTTAGATGGATTCTACATCACCAGCTTCTCCCTCATTGGCTACTCCTCCCTCTTCATCATTGTACTCGTGCTCAGACATCTGGTTCTAGTCTTTTGAGTCATGCCATTTTAGATGACCCTCAAAAGTTTTCAGAGGCAACAGGTCACCTTGAGTGGGATAGGGCCATGGATGAGGAGTATTCTTCTTTGGTGAAGAATCATACATGGGATCTTTGTCCTCTTCCTAAGGGAAGAAAGTTGGTTCAGTGCAAGTGGGTGTACCATACCAAGTATGCTGCAGATGGTTCTATTGATAAGTATAAGGCACGTCTTGTTGTGAAGGGGTTTTCTCAGGTAGAGGGTATTGACTACTCCGAGACCTTTGCTCCTATCACCAAGATGAACTCTATATGCCTTGTACTTTCACTTGCAGCTTCACAGGGATGGACAGTGTTTCAGATGGATGTGAAGAGTGCCTTCTTGCATGGAGACCTACATGAGGAGATCTATATGGAGCAGCCTCAGGGATTTGTGCAGGACACTTCTTTGGTTTGCGACTTCGCGTTCATTGTATGGATCTCAAACAAGCCCCTCGGGCTTGGTATGAGAAGATGGACTCTTTCTTGCTTTCCTCTCACTTCACACGCTTATCATTCGGATCACACAGTGTATATTCAAGCCGAGGGTGATCTTTTGATTCTTTTGCTATATGTAGATGATCTCATCCTTACAGGTAGCTCATCCTCCATGATTCAGAGTGTTCAGAGAGCTTTGATGGAGCAGTTTGAGATGATAGATCTTGGTCTCCTACACTTCTTTCTGGGTCTTCAGGTTATTTAGTCTTCGGATGGGATTTCCATATTTCAGAAGAAGTATGCTCTTGATATGCTTCAGCGATTTGGCATGCTTGATTGCAAGTCTGCCCCCACTCCATTTTAGTCAGGTGTTGTTTTGTATTCCACTTGCTCTACTCCTTCAGTAGACCCCACTTTATACAAGCAGTTTGTTGTACCTGTTCTCGTCCTGATCTTTCCTTTGCGGTTGGCCTTGTCTCTCAGTTTTCCCATGATCCTCATGAGAGCCATTGGCAAGCAGCCAAACATATTTTGAGGTACATTCAGGGCACCACTCATTATGGCATTCACTACACTTCAGGATCCCCTCACATCATTGGCTTCACTGACTCCGATTGGGCTGGTGATGTCAACGATCAAGTCTACTTCTGGCTTTGTTTTTTTTCCTTGGTTCCTGGGTCCTATCACATGGTCTTGGTAAGAAGCACGCTATTGCATTATCATCTACGAGGCTGAAAGTATTGTGCAAGAGTGTTAGCACCGAGGTTTTATGGTTTCTCGGACAGCTTGATGACAGAGTTTGGTTTCCTCCAGATAGTCCCACTATTCTTTGGTGTGACAATCAGAGTGCCATTCACATTTCTCGCAACCCAGTGGAGCATCAGCGGACAAAGCACATTGAAATCCACATACACTTCATTAGTCAGTTGATTCAAGATGGTTCTCTCATCTTGGAGTACATTCCTATAGAGGAGCAAGTTGCAGACATCTTCACTAAACCTTTGGCATCTCCGCGCTATCTTCAGTTGCGCTCCATGCTTGGGGTGAAGGAAGTTGTCCTTGGGGGGTCTCAATGAGGCCTTCCTTCCTTCATGTTTTTTTTTAGCATGTTTCTTTATCTCTTTTTGGAGAGGATTTTTTTCCCACTGGGTTTTCTCCTTTACTTTGCTTTATAGAGATTTTGTTGTATTTGGGTACATGATCAGGCCATGTTGTTGGGACCCTCAGTTACATTGTAGTTCCTTTGCTTTCTTCTGCATTTTTTGTAGCTACATTGTAGCTCATCTTAAGGGGGGGTGTTAGAGTAAAGTAATTAATTAACTTTACTCTCCTCTTAAGATTTCTCTTTATGCACATATATTAGTCATTTAATAATTAATATTAATTATTAAATGCACTCACCTTAGGGTTAGGTTTTCCTTTCAGGTTGATCTCCTTTTATAAGGATTGATCTCTTGTATTGTATTCACTTCTTGATTCATTTTTTCTCTGATAATACATCTTGCACATTGTCAGAGCCAAAACCCTTGTTTTGTTCTCTCTTTCTCTGTGACAGGTTTCTTGCATGTAGGTGTTCTTTGGGTTCTGTGGATTTTTATTTCTCAAATCCTACATTTCTGGGCAATGCATTAACTGCGGAAATCTTTCATTCTTACGAATTTGTATGCATGAAAGTGTTGATAATGATTTTGGACAACAATTAGTACATGTTAAAAAATTTAAGAATGTTTTCTATTCTTTAAAAGATGGAAAAATAGGAAAGCGTTATGATTTAGTTATAGAAAAATTTAGTGTGCATGCATTCATGAGTGAATTTAAGAATTAATATTGTTCCAAAATATGTCATGCACTATCAACATGCTTGATGGCTTGATGGCCAATTTCACACATGTAGAAACACATTTCTAATTGGTAATATACTTTCAATGGTTGATTTTGTGAAGAATTATACTCTAACTTTGCAAGAGGAAATTCAATCACAGTTTTATAATTCAGTGCAAGTAGCTATGTTTTTCCATATTGTTTATAGACATGCAGATGATAGCATTGAGGATGATAGAAAATTTTTGAGGGAGTATAATTTTTCTTTGAGTGACAACCAATTACACTCGTTAGAGTTTGTTCAATACAATTTCAGTATATTTTATAGAAATGTAAGAGAAAAAGGAATCCGGATGAAAGAACACCTCATATGGTTAGATAATTGTACGAGGCAGTTCAAGAATGTTTGAATGTTCTATTGGTTAAGTAGGGTTCACAAGGAACTTAATTTCCAACATATATGGAGTTTTTTGAAGCTAGGCATGGTAAAGAAGAACATGATGGAGATGGTCTGTGTGTCAAAATAATTCTTGCTAGAGAACAATTAAAATTTGAGGATGTAGTAAAATTTAAAAATGCACGTGGGATTGTGGATTGGTATAATACAATATTATCTACACCTAGTTCAAGTGAGTACTCTATAGTTCATCGATTCTTTTGGTTGGTTGAAGAAGAGAATATTGTACCTAGAGTTGACTATGAGACAATCAGTGGATCTACTAAATGGAATTCATTTAGGAGCTCGACAACAAGTACATATACTATCTAGACAAGGGATCTTGCATGTTTTTTCTAGTTTTGTATTTCAGGAGATTGGGAAGCATGTGAAAATACAAAATGGGTTGAACAGTGGGAGCAAAGATCATTGACACCTACACAAGCACATGATCAATATGAAAGAACTATTGAAGAAAATGATCAAGTGTTTGCATCTAAAGATTATGACTGTGTTTCATACCTTGTACAAGAAGGTATTGTAATTCAATTTATTTCATTTTATTTCACTTTATTAAGTTATTTTGTAATACTAAATTATTTATATGGATATGTGCGAGTTATTAAATCAAATTTTGTTTCCACGACATGTGTATGTTGTTGTTGCATCTGAGGGGAATGAAGAGAAAACAAAATATTGGTTGGCTCGTTGTGTGGAGAATAAACATAAGTTAATAGTACCTCAAGAAGATGATGATGGCTATCATTATCCAATAAGTACGGTGATCCCCTTAAGACATCCCCTTAAGAAAATTTTGATAACAAGTTTTTGATCCCTTTAAGCAATTTTTTAGAACAAGTCTTTGATCCCCTTAAGAAAATTTTGAGAAATTATTTGATGATGGTTTTCATTTTTTCCAATAGGATCGGTGGTGGTTGTTAGCATTTGGCTACGAAAATACCTGACAAGGAAGAATGGTCTACCTGCATTCGAAGATTATGAAATGCATAAAAATATTATACATTATTCACATTTCATGGTGGCAACAAATATAAAACTAGATCAATATCGTGGAAGACCTTCAAATAAAGTGCTATGGACAATCATAGATGCATTAAAAAAAGAGAGGATGCAGATGGTACAATGGAATAAGTAAATATAGGTAAATATAGTTTTAGTTTTATATTTTCCTTTTAAATAGATTAAATGCATGTTTCGATATTTGTCAAGTGTTTTATTAGTTGAAATTGATTTAAATTTTCCTTCTATATATCCTTATGCCATAATCACAAAAAGGATCTAGTCCATCCAAATTCAACCTAGACAACATGGAATACTTGGTAAAAACAAATAATTATTAGTTAAATTATATTTAAATACATGTTTCGATTATATATTGATATTGCTTGTACATTAATATTTAAAATTGATTTATTATCCTTTTTTGTATCCTTAAGCCATCATTTCATTGATCTCATACTTTGAAACAAAAAGGAGAGGATGCCTCAATTCAACCTATACACGTGTGTGGAATACTTTGAAATGTAGGTACTTGAGTTGTGTACATATAGATAGTTTTATATAAATTAAAATATGTATGTTTTGATGATTTCATTGATATTGCTTGTACCTTTTTGATATTAGGTGGTGTGAAGACCTACTACATTTTGGGCACGATTTTGAGATGTTCTTGAGATGACATATCCAAATTTTGTAAACATTGTTTTGAGATGACATATATGTACATACATATAGAATTAAGCATTTTGTACAAATTACAAATACATGTACATACACAATTATGCACTCTATGTACTTCTATGTATCAAAATTGATATTCTATATATTTTGTTTGTTAAATGTGCATGTTTTCCTACTTTGAAACTTTATATTTGATTATATAATCACTAAATATCATGCATAAATTATTGTTAAATCAATTATATCATTAAGACTTCCCCTTATGACATTGTATTATGACCCCTTAAGACATCCCCTTAAGACATTGTATTATGACCCCTTAAGGCATCCCCTTAAGATGTCGTATTAGGACCACTTACGACATCCCCTTAAGACATGTTGTATTAGCACATATCCTAAATATTATACTTAATTATATCATTTGTTATGATAACTCACCCTAAAACTTATAATACTTATTAATATCATTTAATATTTATACTCAATTATACTCTTCTTTGATCCCCTTAAGACATTGTTAGGACCCCTTAAGACAACCTATAATTAGTGTTGGATGTTATTATTTGTTTTGAAAGCTTATAAATTAGTATCCAATGCCATTATTTGTTTTGGAAGCTTATAAATTAGTATTGGATGCCATTACTTGTTTTGACAACTTATAAATTAGTATTGGATGCCATTATTTATTTTGACAGCTTATAAATTAGTATTGGATGCCATTATTTGTTTTGACAGCTTATAAATTAGTGTTGGATGCTATTATTTATAGAATTTATTAATGATTTTGTTCTCTAATCTTGTATGGTATTGTTTATTTCTTTTATCCTTCTGGTATATAAACAGATTTCTTTTGTTTGTAAATTATGATTTATTGACTAATTATTGATTTCCATTAATTGAATAAGTTCATTGACTAATTATTGCTACTTATTAAATGTACATATCATGTATATCATGTATGAGATCACTAAATTTGTAAAGTATAAATATTAAAATGTCCTATTAATTTCAACTTTAATTTCACATTAATGTTCTATATTAATGTCTTGACTATGAACATAAAATGCATAAATGTACATGTGTGAATTAAAATTCCAAACAATAATATAGTTCATAATTTACAACATATTAAGTGCATGAAACCAATATATTAAGCACATGAAATAAAGTCCATTAGAGTATAACCCATGAACTAAAGTCCAACTAAGTACTTGAGCCATGAAATATAAAGTCCAACAGAGTCCATGAGAAACCAAAAATGTAGTCCATGAAATAAAAAAATATAACCCATAAAATCATGCTTCTAGGTCATGTATTGTCTCTATAATCAAGAGACCTCTTCACGCCATGTGGACTATGTAGATGACTTGAAACACTCTGTACAAGAGAAAAATGAAATCAGATGTAATACAATGAAAAATGATTTAATGACAATTTAATTTATAATTCATCATAAAATTAAATTACCATTATATCTGGATCTGGATGCTCTAGTGCACTTGAAGCAACCTCTAAATTCCCCGAATCAATGTACATAAACAAGCCAAAGAAAGTTGAAATTAGATGTAAGTCTAAAATTAACAATTATTTAATTCAATTTAATTTATAATTTATCATATTTTAATTGTACCGTATTCTAAGGTTGTGCACCCTCTTCTCCAGGACCTGTTTGTACATGCTCAACTACAAAATGTGTCTCATGCTATAAAAAAAAAGGAATTTAAAACATGTATTAGCTCATATTATATATATTCAATTTGAAATTTAAAATTAAAGTTATATTCAAAATATATAATTTATAATTGACTTTAAATATAATACAAAATTTAAATTACCATTTGATCTGGAGCCTTCTTTGCATATCCTCCTGGAGGTGTAACTATGTCTAGGTCAGGGCTAAAAGTCGCACTAACACAGTCCTACAAGATCAAATTTAAAGCATGTATACTTGAATTAGGTTTATATATATATTCAAGTTTGCACATTTTGTGTAGAATTTTTTTTAAACAACCTAAAAATTAGAGGCCTCATGAGTAGCCACAACATCTAATGTTTGCCTGATGCCCATTCTCATTGTGGTATCAACCTAGACATACATGTAGACATTTAATGCTTATAATATTTACAAGTGTACATGCACATTTCATATATAGTGAATTCAAAATTCATAATTTTAACTATACTAATGTAAGTTAAACAATTTACAATATAAATGTACCTACCCTTGATCTACAATGACTGATAGTGGAGGAGTGCTTGAAAACCCCTCAAGTGGAATCAACGTGGAAGCCGATTGACTCGCCTAAACCAACATAAATATTTTAAACATATATGTGATTCAATTATAAATTTAAAACTCAAGTTAAAAATCATTTCATATATAATTTAAAAAAATGAAATCAAACTACCCCATAAATGTTGCTGAGTAGGATTGGTATTGATGTATGTACTCCTGGAATGGATGATTTCCCCATCATTAGTGTCATCTGTAAACCAAACAATTTGATTGTTAAAATGTATTGCAAAATTTTCTTTGATATATACATTCATCAAAATTCTTATAAAATGAACGTGTAGATTCATATTTATACCTATGTCACAGTGTCCTCAGGCTAATGGTCTATTGTAGGAAATTCTACAAATGAATTGATGTGACCAAATGAACCACTAGAATCTCCATGTCCACCCGAACTAGGTGTGGCCTGATTAGGTCCATAGCATAATTGATGGAAACTAGTACATACATGTGGGATGGGCCTCAACACTCCTAGAGTGGTACTCAGACCAGCTCTATAAAACACTCCTCCATCATCATTGTCTCTATGCTCCCTACCTGCTATCACAGAAGCATGCTAATCAAGGTCTCCTGCGAGTGTATTAAGGGATTCTAATGTTGAGACAACAACTTGATGATGCACAGGTGTAGGAATAGGAGGGCCAAGAGAAACAAGGGGTTGTGCATGCATGAGGCATTGGGGATCAACCCTTGCCCCTAACCTATGTTGTGGCATGCCGCCACCAATACCCTGAAATGATTTAAAATCAAAATAATTGGGATTTTTTCCCATAACAAACTCTACATATAGTTTCCTCAAACAATACAATGGGAACTCCCAATTAGCATGTGGTGGACTATCAAAAACCATATACCATTGATCCCAAAAATGTGCACACATCTGTGGATGTATGCACCACCTCATAGATATTCTAGATTTATTGGGAGGAATGGGCTATCGAGTAATGAGGTCAAGAAAGTAGGGGGATAGCTGGGCTTTCATTATTTTAAGGTCTAAATTTTTTTTATAAGAGAGAGATCATCACCATAAAATTGTCTCATCTATTCTTTGTCTTGTCGACGCCTATCTAGATCAGAATCAATGGTCCTGATGGCATCCACAATGTTTTGCATCACATATTCAAAATGTCACACATGTGGTGGAATCAATGAGTGACTCTACATAGCATTGATTTTATTTTGTATGGATGCAACCTAATCATTTGGGTATGTGCAGGATCATAGTGGGCCAAAAAGTGGCAATGAGGAAAAAAACACATCTTTCACCAACCAAAAAACACGAAAAAGAACGTGTTGACTTTTTTTAGGCTCGGGTGTCACCATACCAAACACCAAACCTACTTTTACAAATCGGATATCCGATTTGGATTGGATATCTGATTTGCAAAACACATATATAAAAAAAATCTAGCACTATTTTGAAGTCATTTGATAGTGAAGAACCCATGGGCGCCCAATGCATTCCTTCTTCATGTAACGGATATCCGATTTGGGAAAAATCTGATTTGGAAAGGTAATTTTTTATTTATTTGATTTGATTCAATTTTGATTTAGATTTGAATAATTTCATATGGTCTTTTGTGGATTTTTTTAAAAAATAGGGTTTTTGATTTAATTTTTGTGAAAATTTTGAGTTTAGAATAGATTTTGATAAAAAAAAGAATGTTTTTTGTGGATTTTTTTTCACAATAGGGTTTTTGATTGAATTTTTATGAAAAAATTGAATTTAGAATGGAAATTGATTAAAAAATGAATGTTTTTTGTGGATTTTTTTTCAAAATAGGGTTTTTGATTGAATTTTTATGAAACAATTGAGTTTAGAATGGATTTTGATAAAAAAATGAGTGTTTTTAATGGATTTTGATTTAAAAATAGTGTTTCATTTATATTGTCTAGTTTGGATTAATTATTTTTTAACTTTAATTAGGCATTATGGCTGCCAAGAATGAGAATGCACAAATTCCACCTGTTGAGAATGAAAATCCACCAGCTGAGAATCAAAATGTAGAAATGCCAAATTATCCACCACCTCTGCAGCCATCAATTGAAGACTTAATTCATGAAAAAATGGAGCAATTGAGGGGAATTTGTGATGTTTATAAAAAATTCCCTCGATTATCCCTTATGTCAATCACATTGATAGGAGTAATAACAAATGTAGAAACCCTCTCCACCCAACATAATGCATTTCATTCGTGGCAAGAAACCATGAGGAAATATTATGCATGTGGATTGTTTTATGATGATGTGAAAGATCTCCAAATAACAAAAGCCCAAATAGCCTCTTTATTTATTAACCCCAACACTAGTTTGCCAGTTAATGTTAACAAACCAAAACTTTCTATAAAATGGTGCACGCATAGGGGCATAGTAGATAACTTTTGGGATCATTGGTGTATGGTTTTTTATAAACCACCCAACAATAATCTTGATGTACCTTTTTACTTTATTAAAAAATTATATGCTGACTTTTTGTTAGGGAATCATGTCAATTACTTTGACATTAAACCCTTCCAGGGCATTGGTAGAGGTATGCCTCAGGATAGGCCAGAGGCAGCTAGAGTAGTTAGGCACCCACATGTTCCCCATCCTCCC
>VDFB02388047.1:0-16302 GCA_007258455.2 Sequoia sempervirens | reverse complement strand
ATGGTAGGTTTTTTGTCATCTATGGGTATCATTTCATGTTATTGAATCACTTTATGCACAATAGCTTGGTTTCGTTTCCATTCTATTTTCTTATTTCGATGGAAACTAGTATTCATGAGGATAATAAAACAAAACCCAATAAAGCTATTTTACATGAGGGGCTTATACTCCTTATCATGGAACATGTGAAATCCAAATTCATTCCAAAAATTGAGTAGTGGTTCAAATGAGCAGCAGTTCAAATGACTTTTTTGGAAAAAAAAACCCTTCAAACACCTTCTGCACAACAAGTCTCTGTATGTTCTTTAACCACATGCACACATGAAACATTAATGCTCTAATACCACTGATAAAAATGGAAAGAAAATTGTACGGGTTATACCATTGTTGAAAAACAACAATAATAAATATTATATTTCTTCAAGACATTTATAATGTGCATTGCAAATGCTTAAAAGCATTGCATTTCCATGAATAACCACCCAAATTCTCTTATGAGAATAACTCCCTAAAACTAACAACTAATAACTAATTGATTTACTAAACGCGAACTTTATTTTCCTAACAACCACCCCCCCTTAAATTTTACATAATAGAAAAAAAAAACAAATTTAAAATGTAAACCTCAAATTCCTACATGGAAATCCCTGCAAAGAAGAATGAGGCAAATGACAAAATAAACTTTGTAATGTCTTGTTGTGGGGAAATTGAGTATGAACCGAATCAAAGTTGATTCAGATGATTGTCTTAATCCCGCATCCAAATGACCACTCAAATTTCGTATTTGAATGAGATCTACATTTTCAAAAAAATCCAATTGTGGGGAAATGACCCCAAACCAAATAACCAATCCTGATGGACATTAGAACTCTGCACCTATATGAAATCTTTTCTCCTATATCCAAATGGAATCCAAATCTTTGCATGGCGATAACTTGGTTTTTCTTCATCAAAAACTCACCAAAATGAAGGATGGAATACCCATTAAGCTCCTCTTCAAGATGAAATAATCAAAACAACCATTTGAAGTAAAAAAAAATTAGAACTTGAAGCAACCAAAAACCAACCTGCAAGAAGAAAACAAACAACTAAATTGAAAAAATGAAAGAAATATTTTTGGGTTGTAGTGTAGGAAAATCCATACCCTTGCATTTTTACACTTGTTTGGGCCCGCCTTGCTTTATTTATCCTTATTTATGTCTTAATTGGTCCTATTTTGCATCCACAAGCCTAATAAATTATATCTTTTTATGGCTAATCCCAACAAATATCAAAGGACAAATGATAATTTAATGATTTTGGTTGTGTGTCCTTGATTTTTGGACTGGGACTAAGACACCACCTAGGGCATCTTTGTCCTCCAAAGGTCTCAGGACCCTGATTTCAAATGCACCTTAAATGGGCCCCTTTTTGGAGTTTGTGCCCCGAGTCTCATGCCTCAGGACTAAGACGTCACCTAGGGTGTCTTAGTCCCCCTTAAGTTATTTTTGGGATTTAATTTCAAATCTTAGCGGGATTTAGCCTCCTTTAATTAATGAATTCATATGTCAGCTTGTTGTGGTGTAATTTCGGGATATGAAGCATAGATAAGTATAAATACAAGGTTCTTTCACTCATTTATCATCTAAGCATTCAAGTATTCATGCATTATAGCAAGTTTGTGATCAAGAGAGCATTCAAGAGCAATTCATCAAGCATTTGGAGCCATCATCAAGATTCAAGCATCATATCAAAGATGTTTTTGCATCATGCGTGCTTTTGAGCTAACATTTGTGATGTGGGGTTTTGATTCAAGCAAGCAATTCAAGTCAATATCTATCAAGCATTCATTCAATTCAATATCTACATTCAAGCTAGCCACTTCACACAATTTTGTAGATTTCATAACAAGGGTTTAGTGAGGTGCAACATATCACTTTGTTCATTCATCATTTCCCTTCATTATTTCATTTCATTCCAAGGTTTAATTACCAACAAGGGGTTTGACCAAAGCAAATCCCCACTTACTAACAATCAAAAAGTTTTTCTTCCTTTATGTGTTTATGTTTTTAGATTTAGGTTGAAGATTATTTGAAGTGCAAAGTTCCATTGCAAAGTTGTCATCTTCACGAAAAGTCACCTACAAGCTAGATCTAGAAGTTTCAGGCCCTGAGATTTGAACAGAAGGAAGTGAAAACATTGAGCCTCAGGATCACATTCAGAGATTTCAAAAATTCAAGATGGGACTAAGACAATAGTAAGGGTGTCTTAGTCCTCCCAAGGGTATTTTTCAGAGATTCTTTCGGATTATGTTCCGACATCAGAAGATTTTGCATTTCCCTCAAAAAATAGCAGTGGGACTAAGACAATAGTAAGGGCATCTTAGTCCTCCCTAGCATATTTTGACAACATTTTTGCATTTCTAGAATCCTCATCACATTTCTAGAATTCTTAGGTACATACATCCTAACTTGTTGCTTAATTTTGTCATTTGCATCCATAATTTGACTTACATTACTAGGTTTTGTGAGTTGAATGTTAAATTGTCTTTTCCAAGCTTTTTCTTGGTGGTGAACCCTTCGAAGCCTTAAGAACCCCACCACCCCTAGGTCTTCCTTGCTGAGAATTGACTCACCTTTGTGTTGATAGTCAATCCAATTTGGGATTCTAGGGCATATTTGAATGATAATTGGAGAAAAGTGGTGTTCTATGACCTAGGTTATAAAGCACCCATTTTCCCATTATTCATGGGAAATGCAAAATCCCTTGAGGACCTAGATGCTCCTCCATCACCCTTACATTTCTAAAATTGAAAACTTAAATTTGGCTAACCCACTTTATTTTTCCTCCTCTACTTAAACATTATTTAGTTTAATGGTCAAATAATCAATAGCAATTTTACACCCCATCCACACCAAAAAAAAGGTAAATAATTGTCCTATTTTTATTGGTCAAAATATACCTTTTACTATTGAATGGGATGATGTTTATGATTGTCCTATTTTTTTCCCTAAGTTGACTAAGTAAACATTTTGTGAATTTTGATGCTATGTGCTAGTATTTAAAACATCTATTAGCATTCATTTGACACATTGAGAATCCACTTGAGTCTTCTTTCATTCTAGAGAATTATTTAGGTGTAATTAGTAGCTAAACATTTGAAATTGGTGCACTAAAAGGAGTAACAAATCTACATACATCATTCTAGGGCACTTACCATTTTTGAATCTTTAACACATATTTTTTGGGGCTGATCTAGTAGAACACATCTTGTGACATAACAACAATCTTCCCAAGGTATTTCTAAATATCGCTAGTTTTCAAATATTAGAAAGTATAGAAGAAACATAGGCAAATCATGTGAAGTGAGAAGTATCTAACTCCACAAGTTGTAAAATCAAATTTGCAAGTACATGACATTTTTGTGACTATAGACTCAACCTTGCACAAGGTGAATAATAAGCTTTTCATATCTTGTTTCTAATCTCCAAACATCATAAATTCCAAAAACTTCATTTAAATCATTCATTCTATATATATATAATTGTGTGCATTTTATAAGTTTCAAGGGCAAAGGTATGTAATTTCTACCATTATACTTATATATAAGGGAATTGGTAAGACATCTCTTGTTTTTATATATGAAAATATTTTTCAATATAATGAATGATAAAGACATCTATTGAATCCCATATTCAGGAAACACTGAGTGAGACAGAGTCTTGTGAAAAAACAAAGTCCCACAAATAAGAAGAATATCATATATTTGCAACTGATGTGATGCAAAGGGGACATAATGGCCATCAGGACTTGAATTCCGTGCATGGCTAAGAGCAGACAGTCACAAATTCAAGTTCTTGGTTAACCAACAATTATGGAGTCGTGCATAATCTAAAAGCCCTATAGGGCTAGATTATTGAAGCGCACCATTAGATACTGAATTAAGGCATCATGGTCTCAAGAGTACATAGCATGTCCCTCCCGCAAAAGAAAAACGTTTTAATTTTTTAAACTTGGTAATGCAAGAAGATACCTGCCACATTTCTCCTGTTTAAACACAAGTGGCTACAATAAAAGAAAATGGTAACCCCACCATTGTATTGAGAACTTGGCCTGCCCAAGGGGCTAGAAGCATCTTTGGAAGCAAGGAAAACATAGCATGGAGCTACCCCATTGTTGTCCAGCTCTTCCCATCAGTGTATCCTCTCCCAGATGGGCTACACTGTATTGGCATCTAGAGATGCAACATTACCAGGTGTCCATATATTGGTCCAGGGCAACACCTGCAGAGAATATGTCGGAACTCCTTGCCCGGGGAAATGTTGGCTAAAGAATTCAAGCAGAAAGTAGTGTTGGAAAAAACTGTGTAAGAGAGAAAGAAAACCACTTGGCGAATGATCTTCTGGGCCGACAATCTTTAACCAAAAAGCAGAGAAAAGACCTCGCTTAATAAACTCCTTTATTCCATCATCGCTTGGCAAGTTGCCTAGCAAGCCCCTTGTAAAAGTGAGAATGGCTCCCTTGGAAGAGGCATAGTCAAGGGTACTCGGCATTCCTAGGTAAGCTTGTCTTGAAAGGCTATTTATAATGTTGCAGCCCTCTTTCATATGCTTCACCGCATGACTGATTTACACGTGGTATGATTCAGAAAGGAAAAAAACAGAAGATGCAAAGACTTCCCAAAAAAAACCATAAATTATGTCACCTCGAAATGAAGAACTGAGAAAATATATTAGTCCTAAATGTGCGTTCCACTTGGTCAGCTTTCATGTCTTCAATCCTCTCCACCACATGATTTTCTGCTGCATTGTTAACCAATATGTCAATGCACCCATATGCTGCAATAACATTGTCCACAACCTGCACAAAAAAGCAATTTACAGCTATATGATATATTTTTTAAAGGATGATAGATTGTCCCCACAAAATTTTGGGATAGTTTGAAGTTGCAACATTGGTTGTGAAACCCATGTGATGTTCAACATTTAAGCCTTTTGGGTTTGGTTTGAAGATGTATTTGATTGTGATCCTCTATTTGTGAACACCAAGGTAATGAAGGATGCTCACTTAGTTAATGTTTTAAATCAAATTTTAAAATCTATCATTAGAATAAAGAAAACATATTTTGAGTTTGATTGTAAAGTTAGGTCCTTAGGAATAGAGAGGAAGAGAAGTGTAGAGTTCAATAATTCTAGAGGAACCTAGAAACAATAAAACAATTTATACAATAGAGACAAATGAAATAAAAGAATGGTCTAAATATGAAAAGATAATTAAAGTAGGATTCATAGGACCAATACACTATTGACCTTGGATCTCTAACATAGTTCATGTTGTTAAACATGATGCTTGAGTTCACATGTCTATAGACTTTGGGGACCTTAACTACGCATCTCCTAAATATGATTTCCCTCTACCTAACATTAATTTTATAGTAAATTCAATTTCTAGACAAAAAGTTATCCTTAATGGATGACTTTTAAGACTATCCTTAATGGATGACTTTTAAGACTACAATCAAATATTAATAAATCCACAAAATCAACACAAATAACTTTCACCACATCATGTAGTACATTTTATTATTAATCATGTCATTTGAGTTGACAAATGCAAGAGCTACTTATTAAAGAGCCATGACACTAATCTTCCATGACCTGAGATCATAAAAGATTATATGGATGATATCTAAGAGAAATCAAAACAATGAATACATCATCTTTAGGACTTAGGGACAATCTTTGAACTCCTATGTCAATAGGGGAGAGGGGCCCATAGTGGAGCACCCTAACTTCATGTTTCTCAAAATCTTATGTGAAAATTTCAAATCACTCCCAATTTTGTACAATAGTTTATTTGGCAACTTATGTCCTTCTATATTTCGTTTTAGGACCACATCATCAAATATGATGCCACATCAGCATGCTTTTTGATGAGGTATCCAAAAAGACCCAAAAAAAAAGTGAGACCGATAGTGGTGCACTAAGTCATGTTTTATTGGTGCGTTGATGTGGCATCACATGATTTGTCAGTTTGTGTACTTAATGGATAAAAAGTGTTTTACAATTGGATGTTAAGGTGCTCCACTATAAGACCCAATGAGGACTACTTCTATCCTCAGTATTGGACCTTGCTCCATTATGGGCTTCTCTTCCCTATAAAGTAACACTAAATCCCAAAAAGTATGTGTTCAAAGTTAATAGTGGTTGTTTATTGGCATTCATTGTATCTTGACAAGGTATCAAGGTGGATACTAAGAAGATTGATGCTATTGTTGACATGCCTCCTCTAAGGAACTTGTCACAACTTTGTCGTCTCTAAAGGAAGATAAAATCAATTATACAATTTATTTCCAAATTAATGACTAAGACATTTACCATTTACAAAACTTTTAAAGAAAGTTGTAAAATTTGGACCTAGATTTTCCCAAATTCCTAGCTAAGTATACCCAGCTTTGGCACACTTTCAGGGTGGAAATCCTCTTCAATATCTGGAAAGACATAAATGCCTATGTATTTGCTCATTCTCAATTGGATTGTCGGGTTTCTTTGTATACAAAAGCTATAATTTGTTCTAATGCGTTATTATAGATTCAGGTACAAGCCAACAAAGTGGCTCTTGAAGTTGCTCACCTGCAAGTGCTCTTGGACCATTGGGGCAATGCCTCGTGTACTGTTGCTTGGGTCCTTGCCTCGCCCTCTTCCTCCCACGGCCAGTCGCCTTTGTGGGGCCGACAGCGAAGCGGTTCTGTGCGTCCCCGTTCTCAGCCTCCTCTCTAGTAGGATTCTCGCCCTCCTCGGCAGACCTGTTCTCCTCCGTTGCGGGCTGGCCAGGGGTGGCCCTCTGGCGGTGCGTCAGGGAGCGGTGGTGGCGGCTCTGGGTGGCCCTCTGATGATACTCCTGCTTCTGGTTCTGGTTGGCCAGACTTTGGTAAAAGTTTCTCGCGGTTGGCTCTTGCAATCTCGCCTCGTCATGAGGATGAAGATAAAGATAAAGATAAAGATAAAGATACTTATGATGGTTGGGGTCCTCCTCCTGACGTCACTCCCGACCTCGTTGATGTATGGGGGAAGAAAGATGACAAAGACCCTCCTAGCTCTACTGGCACTGCTCTGGCCGCCTGATGGCCTTTTTACTTGTTATGTTTGTTAAAAACTTGATCATTTAGTTTTTCTGGGCGTGGCCCATATGACTCCGGGAGTGTCTCTTTTTACCACCCACTTTTTTTTGTGGATATGTACTTTTGTATTATTAATTAATATAGATAGCTGCCTATTCATCAAAAAAAAAGTTGTAAAATTTGAATGAAATGTTGATTGTCAAAAAATATTTAAAGACATGAAATAATACTTGTTATGTCATTCAATCCTCGTATATTATTCATGGAAAACCTTTGCTTCTATGTGTATCAGTCATAAAATTAATTATTAAATGATGAAAATGATAAATAACATGTGGTTTATCACATTAGTTGCACCTTATTGGATTGAATTGTTTAGCGAATAGATTACTATCTACTGTCCTTTTCTAATGGATGGCTTGAAATTCTTATTAAAATAAACTTTTAGCATATGGAAAATTGTAGGAAACACAACTTAAAAACACAAATAAGACCCATTTTTTAAGAGCCCAAAATCACAGATGCAACATAAGGAAAGTGTATAGCCAAATGCACTGCCCACCTCTTTACAGGTCTCATCGTTTCCCAAATCCTTGACAGGGATTTTCATGGGGTTTCTGGCATCAGCAGTCTTGTATTCTACTAAATTTTCCAGAGTCTCGTTGGCATCAATCTCCTCCACAGAGCCCACGTAAGTAAAAGCAACTGTGGCACCTTCCAAAGCAAAATGGTAGCACACAGCTCTTCCAATCCCCGAATCACCGCCAGTAACCAGAGCCACTTTCCCCTGAATCAATCAATCAATGCAATCAAAAAGAAAACTCCAGCTATACCGTTAAACCAAAAGAGAAACAAGAAATATTACCTTCAGTTTCCCAGCAGATTTATATGTTGGGGCAACTGAAACGGGCCTGGGCACCATCAGATACTCCAGCCCTGGTTGGGTGTCCTGGTGCTGTGCAGGAAACGACATGATTTTTCTTCTGTAATAAATGGCAGCTTGTATAAAGATAAGAACAGACTTCTGCTGTAATAGTTTATCCTCAAAACAAATACTCTACTTGATTGCCATTTGATTCAATGATCAACTGCTTGATAACAATTTGATTTACAGATTAAACACTTAATAGCAATTCTAAACCTCCCATATCCAAAACAAACAAAAAAAACCATATGAGACTGGTCAACTGCGTGATGTTCATGAACAGCCGTGCATGAAAGGTATTCATCTAGTAATAGAACTACTTAAAATAGTACATTTTGTGATAGATTCTAAGTATACCTATTACGTACCCATCTTGAGGCCTTACCATGAAAAGGATTTGACTATGAACAGGTACTGACAACAGGTAATCACTGTCTAAGACAGTCACCGACATCAAATAGTGACCAGCACATGCACACTTCGGAAATTGCAGTGAGTGTGTCGATAAGCGAAGTGAATGCCCAGCATACAGATTGCATTCATGGTGGATTCTCTACTGTTCAGTCCCATTCGGAGTCCTATCGATGCTGTCCAGCATACAGGATGCCTTCGTGGGCTATTTTATCGTATCTCTCCTGCCAGCTCCATCCTTATCATGTCTAAAGCACGGTTGTACTTATCTGACAGAGTGTTTCTCAAGTACAATTTGTTTACGGCAAGAAACACGTTCTTAAACGGTACTCCCTTTTCTGTGGGCTAGTTGACGTGGCAGGCACGCCCCTCAATGATGATTAATAATAAAATGTACTATACAATGTTAATAATAAAATGTACTATACGAGACATACAAATTATTCGTCAGTGGCATGAGGCTTAGAAAACCATTGGCTAACTATGGTAGAGAGGGCTAACATTTTGTATGGGAACGAGACCACCCAAACACAGACAAAATTTTGAACTTTTAAAGCATGCAACTAGGCTGCCCAAATTTACCAAACCACCCAACAGAACTTAAAAACATTCATGATCAATCTAAGATCAATTTAGTGTAAGAGAAATTCGCCTAGATACAATACCGAGTAGGAAATGTGACCACTAAATTCATTTTAAACTCAAAATAAATGTTCCTAAGTTCATTTTAGCTTTCCAAGACATAAATACATCATAATATGAGTATGATCATTCCCGACATGACATTGAGACATGTAATTAGGGCTAAAATAGAAACATTTATAAATCTTACAATCCTTCTCAATGAGAGGTCCATTAATATTAATATTACAATTTGAATGAAAGGAAAGCATCTAAAAACACGAAATAAACTTGGTAGAACATGGCACCACAATGTTCCTCGATCCATGAACCTTCGATCCCCAACAGTGGTTATCACGCCACCCGACCTCATGGAATCAAACAATCCACTCCCACTGTGCTAGGAGATAGTCATATGGGCCACAAACATGGGAGGAGGGCTTACACACATGCCATACATGAAGAAAACACTCCACATACACATCATATAAAAAACTCATCCAAACACAAGATGGATCAAATACAAGATTTCACTGGGAAAACTCACCAATTTCACATCACAATCTATATTGGACCAACTCACCTATGCCATTCAAGAAATCATCCTTGGGAAAAATCACTAAGAGCATAACACAAGCACATGAAAGGGAATGTGTCATCCTTCAGGTACTACTCAACTACACTAGGGTTAGATATTAAAGGGTGAGAGAGGGAATGTCATCACAGACACTCACGTGGGGATCAACACGGAACCAAGTATCCTCTCATACAAAGAAGGTACTTGATCTTACAAGTCTTACGCTCCTTAAGCATCTTGTCTTCCACTATCGTCCTTAGCTTGTACGAGCACTCAATGCATGACACGGATATCCATTATCTTGGCTAATTAATTACACATATTTCATTAGTTTTAACTTAATAATCTGAAATCCTCACACTATTATGCACCACTTTGGATTGAGTTCACATTGGGAGCCATTCCCATAACTCTCTCTAATACCTACACCCTAAGCTCATCACATTCTCCAACGAATGTGGCATGAAAAACAATGCACAAAATTCATTTCATAGAAATTTTCTAACATGTTTCCATAGTCATTAATACATTAATTCACAAAGGACACTTTCATTAAAACATTCAAATTCATCATATTTCCTTCAAAATGTTCAAATTTTCACATTTTTCCAATACACTAAAACTAGGAAATTTTCTCAAAACCCCATTAAATTTTTCTTCAAAATTTATTTTTCAAATTTCAAAAATCTAAAAATACCCTTTTGCTCTAAATATGCCTAACAACACACTTTTCAATTCAATATCGCATTTCACACATTTCTAAAAAAATTGGGCATTATAACCCCATACAATTGAAATTTCTCAAAATTTTAATAAAATAATAAATTGAGCATGCAATTTCATGAAATGAATTTCATTTGGAGGTGTCTACACTCCCCGAATCCTATTGTAATATTGAAATTTGAAATAAATTAGATAAATTAATTATAACAAGAAAAATATCTCAAACACAATCAAAATTTGGAATGAAGAGCGCGTCACACATGCCAAACGAGAGCTCACAAGGATGGCAAGCACAATTCCCTACTGATTCCTAACCCAACGCCTCGTCAAGTTCTTCTACCAAATGCACTCCCATTCAACAAATCAATTTTCCACCCAAAAGAGGGTTTTTCTCTCTCAAATTTTCTTCTCAAAATAAAAATTACATCATAAAATACACCCCTTTTCCCCTATTTACCCTTTTTGAATTTTCAATTAAAGATAAATATAAATTTATTTTTTATTTACTTAATTCTCATTTTCCTCAAAACCCAAATAGACAAATCAATCAATTTTTAAATAACCTATATCATTTAGATTTACAATTTAAATCCACATAAACACATATATTCTTTTCAATTTACATAATTCAAAATTTGAATAGGATATTTAAATCAAACATAACCCACAATTCCCAACCCATTGAATTTTGCAAATAAATAAATTGTACTTAACTTCATTTCCATTTTTCATTCTATTTTTCCTTTTTTCCTGAAACACAAAAAATATTTTAATAATCAATATAAGAATCATATTAAATTCCTAATATTTCATTTGCAAAAAAACATAGAATTTTTAAACCTCAATTAAATCAAACATTCACTGGTTGTTCACGACATAGACAAAATCCAGAATCACCTCCAATTTGGATCCATATTCATATAGGGTCAAATATGACACATACCATACTTGATTTGAATATGATTCGAGAATGGATAGGAAGGCCCGATGTGACATCTAGCTGAATTAATCATTGTTGGGGAATAACTTAGACCTATGTAGCTAGGTGGAGAAACAACCTTGTACTCATAACCATTCAACGCACGTCAAGGATACCTACTCACTGTATATAGTTGAAACACAACATAATCACCCAACGAGGTTCAATAGCATAAAGTATGTTCAAGTAACATCCATTATATAACTTGTTATATAAATCATTCCTTATGAACATCAATAACTATGATCACATTTAACCACAAAATATATAATGTACAACATTGATTTGAAGCATAATGATAAACCAAACATTTAAATATACAAAATGTCAACAATTGACATGTGGAGGAACCTCATCTTGAACATGTAGCAGTTCATACACACCATTCAAAGCCATAAAAATAATCACCACAACAATCATGAGGAAACAGTGAATTTGAAACACCATGAGTCTCACATTAACAAGATGCAAACAGTAGGGACACTACATGGTAAAAGGAAGCAACAATTATTTTGAACTTGAAGATGGTAGGGGAAGCTAGTAATGATTTGTGTAAAGGAGGAAAGAGAAGTAGAGACTCCACTGCAAAAGATTTTATCACTAAAATTACAATGGAAAGAGGAGTTCAATATACAAAAGAGTCACCAGATTTTATGTGGAATTTCTTGTTCCTTTAAAAATACTAACTACTATTCGAAAATAAAAAATTATTTGAGAAGACTTACAAACTTTGGAAAAGAATTGAGATTTATTTTTTCAAATTTCTCATCAAACAAGTATATTTTTCTAGCTAACTAGAAATTTTGGTTTTATTGTTTGCATTCTTATGTGGAGGAAATCAATAATTTATATTGAGAAAATGGATATACATTTGATGCATGAGTGTTCTTTGAAGCTTGTAGACATAGATGGGCTAATCAACATGAAACTCATCTTTGAAAAAAAAAATGCTTGGAATCATAATCAAAACAAGAAGGGAAAGTAGGGTGGGTAGGGTTGCTTTTAATATTTTATTTCCTTTATCACAATCAAGTTCAAACTATGCCATTTGGATTTCAAACTATTCCATTTGGATTTGAGTAGGTGGCAAAAAATTTATTTGTTGGTTTATAAATTTATATTTTTTATGCATTTTAGAAATTATGAAAAATGAATATTATTTCTTCAATATCTCTAGATAAGTACCATCGAATTCTCTTCCATGTTTTATCCCATGTATTTTAGGAATGCTTATAAAAAATTAGATCAAGGTTTAGATGTACACAAATTTAATGTTAATGGAAATTGTCCTACTTGGTCTTCGGATCAAGAGGACACCATGGAAATATCTTGTGATCTTGTCTCCTTGAATTAAGTTGGCCTATAACCCTTATCAAATTTCCTATAAGCTAGTCTTTACTATTGCTCTTTATTATTAGTAAGGTTGAATGTTGTTATCCTTTGGGATTGAGAAAATAATTTCTCTTTATTTTACTTTTTCGTGCTGCTTTATATTTAATTATATTATAGTGTTTTATGTGATTTGAATTTTTTTGTGAAGTTTTGAATAAATTAGTGATTATGTAAGGGATCTTGATGAGGTGTAGAATATTTTAACAGAAGGTTGTGGTAAAGAATTTTCTTGATAGAGAATTAACATAAAGCTTTGTTTGTATTATAACATCTTTCAAGAAAAAAATTATGATCTTGCCATTATATTGTAGAAAAAGTACAATAGTTTCTCAAGAGGAATGTCTATTTGTTGTAGAAAGTTAAAGTGTTTGTTATGCATCAAATTATTTATTACACATGAGTCATTTTTTTAAATGTAAATCCACATCAACATTTTCAATGAATACAATCATATGGATAATGTTATAAATGCTAACAATTTAATTTGAATCTTAAAACTCTTCATTTAGTCATTTAGAGTTGAGATTTTTTTCCTTGTTTCATTGTCTGGGACGTGTTCTTGGACCTTATTCAAGCCATTTAAAAAATAAGAGGGATGAAATATTTGACAATATTATTGGGAACAAATACTTGAACATTAGGAATTATTTTAAAATATAATTTGTTTTTATCTTCAATTTTTGCATAGAATTTTTTCTTATAATAAAATTCTTTCTATATTTATTTTTTTCGTTCTTTTTTTAATAAAGGTTATAGCACCTAACTATATCCCTTATAATAAATTATTTATAGACTAATTTTAACATCTTCATTACAAATGTTCATATGATAAAAATATTTGGAAAGAGGGTGAACTCTTAGATGAGAATCTTGCTAATTATGTTCCATAAGACACTGACCACTTCTATATATATATATATTCTTTTCACTTGATCTTTTTATATTTTAGTCTTTCATTTATGTTTTGTTTTTCGTTCTTTTTCTATTCTCATTTCAACTTCTATATTATAATTTATGATTCATTTATCTATTTGAATAATCTTTCTTATGTTACTTTTCATACCCATGACTTCTTATAATTTGTGTTTTTCTCCTATACTTCTTTATGTTTTCTTTTTCACTTTTATATTCTTGCATTCTCCTATGTTCACTTGAGTAATATTCTTATCACCTAGATTGTCCACTTGTTCTTTTATGATCTTATGATTCACTATATCTCTTATGCATATGTTTGTCATGATTTATATTTACCCATAACATGCTTATATCTAGGTTATGCTTCCATGTTTATCACTTTACATTTATTTTTATCAATGTGACTACTTTTCATGTTTATGCTTCTAGACCTTATGATTACTATAATTCCTATTTTTATGATCACACATTTGAGACCCATGTAAAGACCTTATACTATATATAATTGATGCTTTTCTGAGATTCATCTTATCATTTGGCCCAATTTTGGGTCAATAATATTTATATATGCTTCCATGCTTATATCTTATATATTTATGCTTGCATGCTTATCTTTTAATAGTTACATATTTTATATGCTTACATGACCCTCATCTAGCCTTAAGACCGGATTTTCTTTATGGTTTTCCTATATTGAAGACAACATTATACCTTGATTATTATCTCGGGTCAGTGCAGGATCATGGGGGTCCAAACTAGGCTCTTAAGTGGCAATGAAAATTCAGAAAAATAGAGTTAGGCAGCTTGACATAAAAATTTGAATAGGTTATTAACAAAATTTTAAACATATGTAAGAACAAGATTTGTAGCAAATTGAATGTATTTTCTAAGATACTAGTCCTTTTTTGGAAAAAAGTAAATCTATTTGGTGAAAATTTGAAATTTCAATGGAGTAGTACTAACTTTTCAAGAAAAAAAGAAAAAAACATGTGTACATATGACCAACCTAAGTACAAGAAAAATATATATGAACCATAGATTTTTGGGTGTGAGGCTTATAGGCTACTCTTGCACTCTTAGGATGTTTCACCTAAAAGGAGAGAGATAAACCTCACAAAAAAATCAATGTGGTTCACTCAAATTAAGATGTGTATGATTTTATTAAGGCTAAATGAGATGATCTAAATTCAACTAAACTATATAATTGATTGATTATGAATGAAAATCCTAAGAAATATGCAATGTTTGAAAACACAGTGATGTTTGTAAAAAGCTTGAAATGATGAATGAGAATGTAAATTAAACTAAACATAAAGCTAAATCTCATAATGTGTACACCTAAGAAGCTGAAGATGATTGGAAATCCATCTAGAAATCTGAAAAATCTGATTTTGGGCTAACTGGGACTCATTCGCCACCTTGGGCAAATCAGTCCCAGGTCAGGAATTTTCTACACAAAAATTGTTTTCTGCTAACTAGGTGTCTGGATCTGCTTCTAACTCAAAATGGCACCATAGGAGGGACTCATTCGCCATGCATGGAGAATCAGTCCACTTTCAATTTTTTGTGATTTCAAGTTTTTGTTTTGCACCTTGACAGTGCCTATACAACACTTTCTGACAGAAACCCAAATCGAGATCTTGAAAAATTCCTACAAAACAACTTAAAATTGTTTGTCTAATGGGGGGTTTTCCTTGGTCAAACCCCTAGTTTGGTAATTAAACCTTGAATGGAGAAAAATCTACATAAAACCCTAGTCTTAGATGTGTTAAAGACTAGGAAAGTTTGAAGATATGTCAAAAACCCTATTCTATTGTGCAAGAATAAGAAATACAAATGTGATTTGAATTATGCAAGATATCAACCCTATAAATATCACAACACATAAAAATGGGAGATAAAATGACATGTAAATGGAATGTAAACCTTAATCTGAAGATAGAGAAGAAATGGAAGATGGAATCACTTTGAAAACAAGTCTTTAGGTGTGATTTGATGGCTAGTTGCATCTCCTCAACCTATATTTCTCCATGGTTCACCATAGGCATCCATCACCAACTCTTTGCAATGTTGAACTTTGATCCAAAGAGTGAGCTTCAAGACCTGCAAAAACCCTAGTTTGTTGCCCTAAAACTTCAACTTTGCTAATGAAACTTGTTGTAGAAGACTTGACTTTAGAATTTGCTTTTGTGAAATGACTAAAAGATGTGTAAAATGACTTAAAATGAGTATTTATAAGCAAAAACACCTAATTTTCCCGTTATTTAGACCTAAGAGGCTGACATTCACTGAAAAATTAAGTTGAATTAATTGAATTCTTGCTCAAAATTGAAATTTCCCTCAAAAGGGACTCATTCGCCACCCTTGGCAAATGGGTCCCACCAGTGGTTTTTGAAGGTGGGTTTTCAGAATATGGATGAATTGAATGTTGTTTGTTGGGATTTAAGTGATTTCTCAAGTGAAACGAGCCTCTAGATCAAAAATAATGGGTTTTAGGGGCCTATAAATATTTTTTTGAAGGATAAATGATGCAAGGGTACTCAAAAGTAGGTCTAATTAGGCATGGAATTTTCTCTTTTGTCAAGAGGGTCCAATTTTCTATGTCACATTTAGCCCCCACTTTAACGCCCGTATGACTCTACATGCATATGTAAGCTAAA
>VDFB02388046.1:0-60761 GCA_007258455.2 Sequoia sempervirens | reverse complement strand
GGAGTGAGAGAGAGAGAGAGACCTAAGAGGGTGAGAGGGTAGGAGGGAGAGACTTGAGAGAGAGAGGGAGTGGGAAAGAGATAGAGGATATAGGGTTAAGAGTAGAGGGTAGAGAGTTTATGGGTTAAGGGTTAAGGGTAGAGGGTATAGGGTTTAAGGGCATAAGGGTAGAGGGTAGAGGGTTTTAAGGTTTAAGAGTTAAGGGTAGAGGGTAGAGGGTAGAGGGTAGAAGGTTTAAGGGTTTAAGGCTTAAGGGTAGAGGGTAGAGGGTTAAGGGTAGAGGGGAGAGAGATAGGAGTGAGAGAGAGAGAGAGAGACTTGAGAAAGGAAGAGGGGCAGGAGGGAGAGACTTGAGAGAGAGAGGGGGGAGTAGGAGAGAAATAGAGGGTAGAGGGAACAAGGGCTTAGGGTTTAAGGGTTAAGGGTAGAGGGGAGAGAGGGAGTCATATAGAAGTCATTTAAATATTGATTTGGCAACTGGATGGGAACATTCTATTTTCATTTGTGGTATTTTTTGTGAATTAAATTGATGGCAACTTTATTTTTTTATTTGCATTGATTTATGTTTTAAATATGTGTGCAAAAATTTTATAATTAGATAATACTTTATTTTAAAATACATAATTGCCCATGGAACAATACAACGGAACAAATATAAGTTGTATATAATTGTATATAAAATTCTTGAACTTAAGAATTCCATGAAACAAATATAAGTTGTATATAATTGTAATTTCTAGGCAAAATGATTTTAAAAAACTTCACTTGGTTTCAAATAAGTATTGAAAGCATATATATGGCTTTACATGCAAGAAAAAAAAGTGAGAGATTATGCTATAAGTGTAACTTTGAACTTTCAAATGAAATCAAAGATTCTTGAACTTAAAAATTCCATGGAACAAATATGTACATATAAATGGAATTTACACAAAATGATTTAAAACTATGTACAAGTTACAATAAGTTCTCACTTGAACATGTATAGGGTTACAAGTGAACTTGAAAATCATGGATATAATCTAAGTCAAAGATTCTGGTTCAGCCCGCTCTTCAATAACATGTAAAAAAATTTGATGATCATCACTATCTAGTCTCCATTTTCTTCGGCCACGTGCATGTGGAACTGCATGAAGATGTAGGGCAGTAGCAATTATTAAGTGACTATATTGATATACCTTGTTATCAGGTTGATAGTCAACAAAATGAATACCATGTTGAACAACTTTGACTTGTTTTAGATATGTCCCTTGCACTACAACAGAACCTACATGGTA
Source organism: Sequoia sempervirens (assembly GCA_007258455.2). Taxonomy (NCBI): domain Eukaryota; kingdom Viridiplantae; phylum Streptophyta; class Pinopsida; order Cupressales; family Cupressaceae; genus Sequoia; species Sequoia sempervirens. The sequence goes on along the minus strand of VDFB02388046.1, from coordinate 59,487 downwards.
AACATGAACCTAAGGTAAGACATGAACATGTACAACATTTTCGTGTGCAAGGTTTGTACAATATACATTTAATGTTTATAATGTAATGTGCACATGTGAACACAATGTATATATAATTTTAAATTCAAACTCACCTGTGGGAAATAACATTCCATCACTTGTTTCAAGTTATGTTAGCTTATTCCTCTCTTTTGTGCAATGCAATAAATAATAGCTAACACCTTCTATTTTCTAGGCTCTGCTATGACTGCAAAAACATCTCTTGTACACCAAATTTACACAAAAAAAAATCTAAAATTTTTAGAAATGTCTCTAGACTTTAAAGATCATTAACTAGATATATATAATATTTAAATTATTAAAAACTTACACATGTACCTTTTCTAACCAATCCTAAAATATGGTCATAATCAATTGAAATCAAAGGAATGTCTTCAAATCTTTCTTCCTCATTTTCATCATATGTTTCTAAAACAACTAGTGGCACCATATCCCATTTACCAACATATCCAAGTTCTTGGTTGTTGCATGCATGATCAGAGTTTCCCGCAATGCACTCAGTACAAAAACAAGAGTAATCCCTTGTGTGTAATGTCCATCCATGGCGACTATTTGAACTCCTAACACAATTCAAAGATCTTGTTTTTTCTACCCTATTGCATCCATGCATTGATCTTCTGTCCACACCTAGATACATGTACAACAACAAACTTATGTGAACAAACATGTATATATATATATATATATAAAATTAAATTTAAATAAATTCAAATTTTTGAAAATGTAATTTATACATACCTGATATCTCCCAAAAGACTCTATGTGGAATGTGTCGGTTTGTTCTTGAAGATGTGTCAACCACATTTGATGCAAAGTGTTTCTTGCACCATTCAACAACATCATGTGAATTGTCTATATGATCTTCTAGATAACTCATTTGATGTTTTCTTAAAGCTCGTTTGATGCAAGCTCCTTCTCCATCATGCTCACCCTTTCCATGCCCACTCTCAAAAAAACTCCAAACATGTGGTATTTTGTAGATTTTATGATATCTACAAAGTGCATAGAATGGCCGTGAAGATTTGAATTGTGTCGCACATCCATCTAACCATACAAAAATTCTTTTCAAATTTTACACCCCTACTTCTCAAATTCTCAAAAAAAATTGTACAACAATGTTGTACCAAAAGCGTGGCATGCTCTTTATCATCACTAATATAAAAGTGATATTCTTTCTTAATGGCCCGTTCTTCATTTGTACTCTCAACACCATCCAATTTTGATTGTGCATGTCAATAACACACATGAACCAAAATAGTGATCTGCTTTGAAAAGTAATACTCTAATTGAATCTCCTTTTGATGTACAAAGGAGTAATTTTCTACAAAGTCAACTACTGATAGAACTGTTCCAAGTGGGAAAGTATCTCTCAATGTTTGGAATTGTTGTGCTTGCCACTTAGCAAAAAAGGAATGTTGTATGTATGGTTGTATCAATTTTTTAAAATCTTCCATAAATTTTCCAATAGGAATCTCCTCTTCTGCATAGTTCAACCTTGTGGATTCTGTCCCAAAATTTGTTTGAAACTTTGCATACTTGTACCTGTGTGAGTAAAATATGTGAATAAGTAATAAACCACGCAATCAATGAAACATTACATTAGAGAATTCAAATAACAATCTAATCAAATTGAAACAAATAAACTCTCTAAAAATAGTACTTACCTCTTGCAATTTACTGTCTTTGTTAGTTCAGTATCCTCATTTCTTGAAGGAAATTTAGCCAAATTTCCACATATCTCACACATTTCTTTTATGCAGTTTATTTGAGGTCCATTTTCATGATCACATAATATATCCTTTATGAACAAACTTGTCTGTTTAGGAGGTGCATTTTGAAACCCACAACTTTCTTCTCTAATCTTTCGAAACACCTGATAGTAGAGATCAAATTCAATATGATAACAGCAACAACAAGTTTCAAAAAACTTGTTTATATTCAAATAATATGGCTTTAACCTTTCAAAAAAAAAATTCCCAATCTTTATATGAGGATATGTATTACAAAAGTTCATATACATCTCAAATTGTGTTATGTCTATCCAATGTTTGATATGATTTTCATAAATACCAAGCCCAATCCTGTGTCTCATAACATCTCTAGTATTTGATGATGGACAAGTCTGATCATGCCAAAAACTTGAGATCAAGTTCCTAAAAACATCTTCAATCCTATCAAAACGAGGAGCTCTACACATAATTGTCCAATTTCCTTCTAAACTCTCATCCAAAAACTTTCTCTTTTTCTCATATTTTATTAATCTGGTGAACTACTATAACCAATTTCAACCGAAAGTGCAGACATATTTTATTTTTCTTGCTATATCTTGATGTACAATAGATGTCAACATCACCCTTCTTGTAGTGGCCTTATCCACTAATCGAGATCCTTTCCCAATGGAATCTAAACCCTTCTTAACATTTTGAGCAATATCCTTTTGTAATCCCATGTGTTTTTTCTTATTTAATGTCGAATGTACACCCAACAATTGTAATGACTCTTTCAGCTCATTACGAAGAAGTAAATGTGATAACAATTGGGTTTTTTCAAGTGTATCAAGATGATTGAAATGATCATTGATTATTCCATTTACAAATTTAGTCATTGACCTCTTTCTATTATTATAAGGTTGGTTGGCATAACATTTCAGTTTCTCCATATCCATTTCAAGTAAATGATCTAAATTTCTATAAGAAATTTGTTTCCTCACCTTTTTAGCTAGTTTTATATGCTCATGCATACTAGTAGAAGGAAGTGATCCTAACTCCTCTCCAACATACATTGTTTGAACTTGGGCCTCCTCCCTATCTTCAAGGTCCATGTGTTCTTCGACGGATTCATTTGATCCAATATCTAGATTTGGCTTGACTTTAGCATGATAACTTCCTGCTTGTTGAGCCCTTTCGACATGTCACAAAATATTTTGCAAAGAAAAAGAGAGATGATTCTATATAAGTGAAGTTTATGTATGCAAGCAAACAAAGTGATAAGACATGATGCTATAAGTGAGAGAAGTTTCACCTAGTTTTATATGCTCATCCATACCAGTAGAAGGAAGTGATCCTGACCCCTCTCCAACAAGCATTGTTTGAACTTGGGTCTCCTCCCTAACTTCAAGGTCCATGTGTTCTTCAGCAGATTTGTTTGATCCAATATCTAGATTTGGCTCGACTTCAGCTTGAGAATTTTCTACTTGTTTGAATTTACATGCAAGCAAAGAAAGTGAGAGACTGATTTATTTAAGTGGAGTTGAAACAAATAAAATCAAATATTCTTGAACTTAAGAATTCCATGGAACAAATGCAATTGGAAATAGATGATAAGCAATTTAGGTAATGTCTATGCAAGATGACTATTTTTTAGTATTAAAGTTTCCAAGTTAAATCTAACATGGTTTTCATAATTGGAAATATATTTATAAGCAAAACAAATTGAGGTGTTAATAAAATTCCTAAACACATACTTGAGAGAGAGAGAGAGAAGAAACAAGCATGTACCTTGTTTCTTTCTATGATAATTTTCCAAGTTTTTTTCACGCCTCTCTTGTTCTTCTTCTTTTGACAATTTTCATTAAGACGCATTTTTTCTTTTTCTTTGTTGTCCCATTTTCTTCTTCAAGTTAAAGATGACTCAAAAAAAATCCTCTACCAACTTAGTTAAATTATCCTCCAAATTTTTCCTCCTCGATAAATGTGCAAAAACCCCTTCTCTAAAATTTGCACTCTAAGTGATATAAATGCAAATTAATCTTGCAATTTGATATGGAATAATCAAAAATAAGCTTGTATTTATATGCATATGGGAAAAAAAATTATTCTAGTGTATGGAATAACTAGATCCTAGTTTAAATGAATCAAGTGGTAATCAAACAAGTTATTTCATTGTGGATTTTGTTGTTATTTAATGTATAGGTATGCAACATATCTAGTAGTTTTAGAATTTTGTTACTTGTCAAATAGATAATAGAGGTATAATTTGAATTGAATTTTCGTAATGTTTCAAAGAATAAAATTTTCCTATAATTTAATAATGATGTAGATTAAGAGATTATTTATGAAATAATTTAACATAAAATTTTATAACTTAGAGGGAAAGTGTTTGAAGGATGGTATATAATTATAAAAGGAATGTTCCTACCTCTTCTTTATAATTATATTTTGGTCTCAACTCCTCAATGGTTCATGTTGCTTAAGTCATTTTTAAAAAATAGGAATTTTGTGTACCACAAAGTGATGCACTTTATTTGTTCTTATTTTCTATCAAAATTTTAATTTTATCATTTTTATCAAATTTTAAAACTAGAAGAACATATGCATTAATAAATAGGCTTCTAAATACGCTCATTTATAAAATATCATTAGTTTACTTGAGCTTGGGAGTCATTTATTTTATAATTTTTTACTGCTTACTATAAAATTCAATGGGTGTGTGTGCAAAATATTTATTGTGATCAACATGAATGAACTTAATTATAAAGTGGCATTCATTTCCTAAAATTCTACTAGAGATAAAATGTATATCATATAAGGAAATGTAAGTTCTAAGAGATCATCAAATAAGAAAATGTATGTATATTGAATATAAGAAAATGTATACATATATCATATAAACATGTAAACATAAGCAAACACATACATACATGTAAATAGATTCAATGTATAAACATAACATGTTATAAGCAAAGAGGAAAATGTATGTATATCATATAAGCAAATGTAAGTTAGAGATCATCAAATGTAGAATAATAAAGATCATCAAATAAGCAAATATATGTATATCATATAAGCAAATGTAAGTTAGAGATCATCAAATTTTGAATACTAAAGATCATCATATAAGCAAATACATGTAGTAAAGATCATAAATCTAGTGCAGGGCCTAATATGAATGTCGAACAACCATCTAAATGAGAACAGTCCTGCTCTGATGGATGTGTTGAGCCTTGCAAATAAAATTGTGTACAAAATGTGTTAAATACATATAATTTATATTAAATAAATTTTATGAAAGTTATTTTTAAGAATGTACTTGTATATTTTTAAATATCTATCTAGATCTATGCATGTACATATACACATGTATATATAAAAATTTAAAACTCACATGTCCACTGGCAACAGATTCATCCATAGAGTCACGTCGATGTACATGATTTGGACCAAGGCTAGGAGTGACATGAGGTATGTCCACCTACAATATATATATATCAGTACATGAATATCTAGTTAAAACTAAAATTTAAAAATAATTAAAAAGGAATTGAAACATGCACATGCACACATACATGCACATCATCTGATATTAGATGACCCTAGTCCTCTGAAATGATCGCCTCCACCATATCAACTAAACGGTCAAGTGACAAACCAGCATCTGCATCCATCGAATCTATCCCATGGCATGCCATAAATGATGAGTGAAGAGGACTATGTAGGTGAGATGGCATTGGCGATGACGAACCGGAACCAATCAACATCTCAGTAAAACCCATAGTTTGTACAGCTGTTGAATGATCTGTAGGTGGATCCTCATGTGCACTAGTGTTGGGCTAAGAGTGATGGGATCCTAGAAGTGAATGGGCTCCATGTGCCAAATGATCTCTGACATGCTTTGTACATTGATCCCATAGTCCGATGCAATGAAGGCATATGCCTCCAAGAGGTCCTCAGCCAAACAACATAGAGTCCTACGTGCCATATCTCTTGTAAGTGCCTCAAGCTCTGTGGGAGTAGGGATGTCTGCTACTGTAAAAGGATCCATGGTGGTCCACTGTGTTGAAAATGGCATGGATCAGGAACATCTAGACATCAAATACTAACCTACACGATTAGTAGATATCCTAGTTGTGGCAGCTGCAATGCCACCTATTGTGTCAATTGCTTCCTTTTGGGAAGCAACGAAAACCTCATCTATTGTGGGGGCTAGAGCTAGGGTGAGAGCACGAGACCTCTCACCAACCAATACCCTAAACATTAGGGCTGGTATATCTGCTCAACGATAAGTGGGCCTATCGGCAGTCCTGCCATGCCCCTGACCAGCATATGGTGGAATGTCTATGTAGTTGACTTTGAAGCCCAAATGGACCTCGGCATACAACTGTTGAACAAAATATAATGGAATCTAGTCATTGTTTGGGTATTGACCATGTGTTGCGAGAAACCGTGGGTAGATCAATGAGGCCATAGCATGATCGACACATCTAGTGAACTGATATCCCCTAACCTTACGTACATTTTAATAAAATGGAAAACAAGTGTTTTTTTATCATTTTTTTGGTCACACTATCCTATATTTGTTTAAGGGGAACCTCACCATGTACTTCTTCTCGCATGCGAGAAAGAATAGCAGTTACTCTATCTGGGGAAAATGCACTAGTCCTCTCAAGTTCATCTCTTAGTTTTTCTAGACTAGTAATATTGACATGCATGGTTCAGAATATATCCCTAGGTTTGCACCCTGTGCTAATGAGTCTCTCAATTTCTTAATCTCATTAGTATTTGCAAACAAAGATTCTAGAGATGGAACATCTGCATTTTCCATGTTATATATGTGTGTACACCTAAAGGGGCAATGAGACCTTGGTAAATAATATATCAAGATATAGGGAATAGAAATCTAAAACAGTTCTAATAATTCATCTACTCATCAATAATATTTTCATACCATTAACAAAAAAAAATTCAACATCAATCATAGTTTTTAATAATCAAAACATTCAAACTACTAGATTGCACACAAAACATGATCTAAAACAGTTCTAAAATTTAAATTCACAAGTGTGCACTCTAGTACAAAATGTGCCATTAAAGACTTAAAAAATATTGATAAAGGTTGCATCTAAGATTTATTTCCTACAACTAGTAATAAAGGGAAAGCATCATTACTTAACATTGGTGGTCATGTAAAATCAATTTAGTCATTATTGAAGGTGCAAATAAGAGAAGAAAATGAGAGAGATGATAAGCTTGTAAATATGATTTCTAAATTATTGAAGCAATATTTTGATAAGAAGGAAACCAAAAAATTAGAAATAAACTTCCTCATATCCATAAAGAAAATTTGATAGGAGGAAGGGACACATGCACATAATATTTATCATGAAAGTTACCACACAATGTACAAGAACATGATACTAAGGAACAAAGGTTTCTTATAAGTACACAACAAACCTATATGAAGATTTAACCCTAGTACAAAAAGAAAGAAATAATGAAAGAATAGGAGAAAATGAAGATTTAATCTTTGTACGTATTTTTTCTATTACCTCAAATCTTATAGATAATATAAAATCCTCCATATGAAAATATGGTTATATTTACTCATTTAGATAATATTAATAATTATTTTATTACTCTTATTTTTATAAATTTCTTGGATATTATAGTAAAATAAATCAATTCTTACATTTTTTTTAAATTAAAAAGTTGCCTATACAAATTCTACAACTAGATATAATGGACTAGCTTTGTAGAATGATGCACAATGATCAATCCTTGATGTTCCAAATCATTGATGAAAGATGGAATGATGCACATAATTGGTTGTAGATCCAAGTCTCCCAAAAGAGGAAGGAAATGAAGGCTTTATATTTTTATTAATAGACTTTATTAAGTGTTACCATGGTTAATTATGAATTTTAATAGTTTAAATGTAAAAGGTAAAGAATCTCTTAGCAAGAGAGCTATTGATTGTATGTTTAGAAGATCTTATGAGTCTATTGATTATATTATTTTACAAGAAGTAAAATTGGTAACATGTAACCATAATTGAACACTTTAATTTATTTAGAAGGATGCTTTTATTTGGAAGCTAGTCATTAGAATGATATACATGATATGAAATTTGATTGATAAGTATATGATAGATTATGCGATTGACTCTAGTGTTTACCCATGTTATAAATTATTTTAAGTTATTTATAAAATGAAGGGCTTAAGTTTGACATTATTTGTCTTTATGCATTAGATGATTACCAATGAAGATGTCCCTTATAAGGTTCAATGTAATGATGGAAAATAAAGATGAAAAGTATTGAGGACCTATATTTTATTTTAATGGCATAATAAGTAACCCTTTGCTAGCAAATGAAAAATCGTATGTGCTTCATTGTGTATTTATTGAAATTGACACCCTATGATTTGATAGAAATTAGGATATATGGATTGATCTAAATGGAGCTATATCAAATAATTTAAGAATAGTAGATCTATTATAAGTGAAATAAAGCCTCAATGTCTCATTTGTATTAAAATGTGGGGATGATGTGGCTATTATAAGGCCCAAAATTTCATGTGTTAATAGCATTAACATATAATGTTCATTAATTTTTTTGGGAGTTTGTACCAAATATCTTTTTCCAAACACAACTTCTGTTTAAAATACCTCAAGACCTATGAATGAAATTAAAAATTTCCTAGTAAAGACCATCAAGGAAGGTCTTAATGCCATATGTGGCTTCCTTTTCCTATTATATAAAATTCAACTAAAAAAGCTTTTAAGAAATAGTTCCACAAAATTAGACGGGTCCAACCATGTTTTCAATTAATTTAAAACTATTATTTTAGGATTTTTTAATTTTTAAATTTATATAAATTTCTTACATTATTTTGAATTAAAATGATAATAGTGCTCCATAAATTACACAAAATTGAATGTTATTAAAATTTTGGTTAAAAATTAAGAAGGTTAACCTTTAAAGCCATTGAGGAAGGTATTGCTACTACAAGTGGTTTATCCATGAAGGGCTTGAAGTCTCATAAAGAAAATAAATACAAGAGGAAGGAACATATAGAGGATTTCCTCACAAGTATATAAATGGTTCTACTTGATTATTTATTTCATCCTAGAAGGAAACTATAAATGTTGTTTATCCTATCACTTTTATCTTATAAATAATCTTAGATGCATGTGACTTGTTAGCTTCCCTTTTCATTTACTCATGTAATTTAAGAAATCTATTATTAGAGTTGCACATGGGAAAAAAATGAGCTCCCCTCCACCAAGGGCTTATTTTTTTCTTATACCAATTTGAGAATTTTATTATTTCAATTCTTAATCCTAATCAAAATGTGGTGAAGGGGAAATAAAACCCATCCAATAAGTGTTCCCCAATCCCTTCAAAAGGAAAACTTGTGTATTATCCAAAGGCTATCATTATTAGGATTCTAGCTTCTAGTTCTACTATTTCTAGAATAGTACTAGAGCCTAGATTGATGGCTCCCTTGTCTCTCCTATGTTTGCTAAAATGATTAATTCTATTGATAACCACCTAAACATGTGGTGGATCTCAGTGTCAAGAACAAACATAAAAAACCCATGGATGAGGATCCCTCTAAGATTGGTTGTTCCACCTCTTCGAATGAGATTAGTAACAAGTTTTATGAGTGTGTTAAATATGGGAAGAGGTTGGGTATATAATGTACTTTAGACATGGTTGTTGAATGTAAAATTATGTAGACCATGAGAGGGTTGAACAATTTATAAAGAATTGGAAGATAACTATAATCTATAACATAGCATCCTTAAATGGTTCAAATTTTAAATGAAACAATGAAATAAAGAATAAGAAAACTGCATAGCTAGATCAAGGAGGAGTAATCTAAAAACAAAGATTAGTGTAAAATTATTTGAAAATAATTGGGGATAAAAATATCTAATTTAATAGTCGTTAACATAAATAAACTTCAAGATAGGATTATGTAAGTGAAAAAAAAGTTCTATTGCCTTCATTGAACCTAAATTTATCTAGTTAAGTATGTCTAAAATTAAGAATTCACACTAGAATATCAATATTCCATAAGAATCTCATAAAGAGGATGAATTTAATGGAAGATAATATAAAATCCTCCATATGAGGATGAATTTAATCATTACATTATGAGTGAATCATCTCAATTATATAGCCAAGCACATCAAAAATTTATAGATTGGAAAGCAAAATAATCACACATTTATCATATTTTTATATGTATAAAGTTTCTACCATCAAACTATTTATACTTATAGATTGCATAAAGCTATAAATTTAATTGTTATTCCTAATTTATTAAGAATCAATCTAATAAAGTTTGAGATCATATTGTATACTTGTTATAAACATCTCACTAATCCAACCATACATTTTATATATGTTAAAAAATATATAATAACAAAATACAACTTCTAAATATGATAGTAAATCTAATCAAACACGACCCAAATGTAGGATAAAGACAAGAATCTTAATCTATACCATTATTTTGAGTTTGGTTTAATAGAAATTGTAAAAATTTATAATCCTAAAAAAAAAAATGAATAAACTAAGGATCATTTTAACAATGGTGAATTAGTGCCTAAAGATTGGCCTAAAAAATTATAATATTCAGCATTCTCATCACAAATGATATATGAAAACTAAGGATCATTTGGTTATATATTTTCATAGATTTAAAATTTGAATATTTATTACTATAACATGTTCATTACAATTAGATTTTTAAATAATATTGTAATAATATTATGTCTTTGAAATTTGTTATGTGGATTTTAATGTTGTTTTTTAAATTTAAGTTAGAGTAAGTAGAATCTAATGAGAGACCTTAAAAAGATTCAAGTAATTTATGTTTGCCTTAAAATTATGATTATTGAGATTAAATAGATAATTGATTGTATTTTGATTTCAAAATTGGAAATAGTTTAAAATTATAGAACCATATTATCCTTTGATACAAAAAGCTATGTCAAGGATTATTTGTATCTTCCTCATAATTATGTTTCACATATTGAATATTTCAGGGAGGATTGTGTGGATGATTTGGAAGTTGAAGCAAAGATTGGTTGAGATTGACAATGAAATATAGGTTGGATATTTTGATATACTCCAAAATCCTAAGAATAGAGAAGATGGTGAGTCATATTTTAATAGACCTTATCTTCACTCTTCTATTCAAATGCAACCTCTCCAACCAATATATTGGATTGCAAAATAAGTAATAGTAATAGATATATATGAACTTACTCCTAATCCTCCTCCATTTACCCCACCATTAGATATATGCATATTGGTATTCACCTACTCAAGTCTTATGAGACCCTAGGTAGCTTTGTGAATACATCAAAAATATTATGCATGATGTCTAAGATTTTAATTGTGATGGATTGATATATTCCAAGAATTTATAAGTGAAGTATATTCATATATATGTATTTGTTTGAGTGTTTAAAATTAGTTAAAAAAAATCTTTGAGGGATTTATGCAAATATGACATCTTAGAAAGATAATTTCAATCATTTTGGTGTAGGTCATAACTTAACTTTTAATTTATCATTTATGGGAATGACATCTTCTAGAAGTTTATAGAAGGCCATAGGTGGTTTACTTTTGCATGATGTCTAATATTTTAATTGTGATGGATTGATATATTCCAATAATTTATAAGTGAAGTATATTCATATATATGTATTTGTTTGAGTGTTTAAAATTAGTTAAAGATTTTCTTTGAGGGATTTATGCAAATATGACATCTTAGAAAGATAATTTCATGTCATTTTGGTGTAGGTCATAACTTAACTTTTAATTTATCATTTATGGGAATGACATCTTCGAGAAGTTTACAGAAGGCCATAGGTGGTCCACTTTTGCATGATGTCTAAGATTTTAATTATGATGGATTGATATATTCCAAGAATTTATAGGTGAAGTATATTCGTATATATGCATTTGTTTGAGTGTTTAAAATTAGTTATAAAAATTCTTTGAGGGATTTATGCAAATATGACATCTTAGAAAGATAATTTCATGTCATTTTGGTGTAGGTCATAACTTAACTTTTAATTTATCATTTATGGGAATGACATCTTCGAGAAGTTTATAGAAGGCCATAGATGGTCCACTTTTTGAATTAAATTTAGTTATGAATTTGTATTTTTTTGGATGCGCATTTAGATTTAAATTTGGAGAGATTTTGGTGAGGAAAATATCTAAGAGTTACCACATTTTATAAGTTAAAACTTACCTTATTTACTCAAAATTCCTTTGTGGATTCTCTTCTTTTCTTTGAATAAATGGTTCAACGTGTTAAAAATCCATTAGGTCAAGCAATATATATTAGATTAAACTTATTTAGCCAAAATGAAAGGTTAAGAAGAGGGGTTGCCTCTTTTGGGACTTGATTATTATATAATTCAACGATCTTGAGAAGAGGGAAGTTTAAAAGGTAGCTGTAAACCCAAATTTTGCAAAATGGGTTTGTTTAAAAGGCTTTAGAAACTTTCAAGCAAATGCAATTGGCAGCTATAAACCCAAATTTTGTTGCAAAATGGGTTTGTTTAAAAGGCTTTAGAAACTTTCAAGAAAATGCAATTGGCAGCTATAAATCCAAATTTTGTTGCAAAATGGGTTTGTTTAAAAGGCTTTAGAAATTTTCAAACAAATGCAATTGGCAATTGTAAATCCAAATTTTAAAAAATGGGTATTGTTTAAAAGGCTTTAGAAACTTTCAAGCAAATGTAATTGGCAGTTGTAAAGCCAAATTTTACAAAATGGGTTTGTTTAAAAGGATTTAGAAACTTTCAAGCAAATGCAATTGGCAGCTGTAAATCCAAATTTTGTTGCAAAATGGGTTTGTTTAAAAGGCTTTAGAAACTTTCAAGCAAATGCAATTGGCAGTTGTAAATCCAAATTTTAAAAAATAGGTATTGTTTAAAAGGCTTTAGAAACTTTCAAGCAAATGCAATTCACAGTTGTAAAGCCAAATTCCACATCCTTCACCCTCCATGAGCCAAAATGGGAGCTTTGAAACAGGGTATATTCATTTTAAACAATAAATTTTGGTCTCATGGAATTTTTCTTCATTTTAAACGAAAATTTTGTTTTGGAATTTTGGTCTCATGGAATTTGCCTTCATTTTAAATGAAAAATTTGGTCTCATGGAATCCTATGATAAAATGATAGCACAAAATGAATTTCTTTAATCACATTTAGGGTTTACAATTTTTTAAACAAATGCAATTTTAAATCAACATATTTTGGAACAAAGAATACCAACCTGGTGAGCTATGGAGGTCGAGGTTGATATGGTGGTGCATGTTAAGATGGTGGTCCACATTGATAAACTTCTCAAGCACTTGTCGTTCGTCGTTCAGACGAAGCTCTCTGTTCATTGTTAGTTCGTTTGACAGTGATGTATGAAGCTTTTTAAAAACCCCTAATTCAAAGGTGTTCAACTAAACCCCTTAAAATATTACTTTTTTCGTTGACTTGAATATGGTTTGCTCGAACCGGTAGTTTGACCGAACACCTTGAATGGTTCGTTTGAACATGATTGTTCGACCAAACCCGCTTAGCTAGTGAAATCACACAAAAACGGATTTTCCTTCCTCCATCAAATTGTAAACCACTATTGTGGCTTCACCCTGTAAATTTTTGAATGATCATAGATCAACAGCATATGTTATATTTCGGGTTGAAATCTAACACACCCAATTTTTTCCAAAAAGTACGAAATAGAGACAAGTTTCAATGAATGTAGATTCAAATTAGTGAAAAGTAAGAGATAATAAAACAAAAATTCAAAAGGATGACTAGAATTACAATTTACATTTAATATTATAATAAATTTTGATCATTAGATGTATGAAGATCAACGGCATAAGTTTTATTTTGGTCCAAAGTTCTGACACACCCAAATTTGTACATAAAGTCTCTGAAATAGAGGCAAGTGTCAAAAAGTGAATAATTTAAATTAATGAAAAATAATTAGAAATTATTAATAATAAAAATTTAAAATGATGACTAGAATTAAAATTTGCATCGGTGTATTTATAATATTATAATAAATTTCATTGTCAAATATATGCAGATCAACAATGTAAGTTATATTTTGAGTTGAAGTTTTGATACACCCAAATTTTTACATAGTCTTTGGAATAGAGACAAGTATCAATGAGTGAACAATTTAGATTAATGAAAAAAAATAGATAATTATTAATAAATAAAAAATTAAAAGGATGATTACAATTGCAATTTGCATCAATGTACTTATTATATTATAATAAATTTCAATTATTAGATGTTTGTAGATCAAAATATAATTTCTATTCTAGGATGAAGTTCTAACACAACCAAATTTCTACATAAATTCTTTGGGATAGAGACAAGTTTCAATGAGTGAACAATTTAGATTAAACTTATTTTTACATATATTATGACTTGACACTTCAAAAATTAACCAATGTCTATAATAATAAATAACAAAACTTCCATCACAATAGTGACATAGTGTGATGGTTAAGTTGTGTTGTTATTCTTTCCATCAAGGTTCAAACCCCATTGGGTTGTAATTGTTGAGAATTTATATTGGGCATGAGGTCCCCCTTTTGTGACCTCACTAGTTCATAGCTCTAGATCAAAAGTGTTTACCCATCTTAAAAAAAAACTTTCATATTATGTTATTAATGAAAATAATAGATAATAAAATAAAAATTTAAAAGGATGATAACAATTTTAGTTTACATCGATAACCCATATTATAATATTATATTAAACAAAAAAAATTACAAATGATTTTTTAGATATCCCTAAGCCAAGGGGCCCTAACATGAATGTTGGATAAAGGTGTACCCATAAAAGGAAAATTTTAAAAGATGCAAATTATTTTGAAAAAATAAAAAATAAAGATGTTAGTGGCCACCATTGATGTGTCCCCTAACAAAGTTACCACCTAAATTATAAAATTTGCGGCATAGAAAAAAAAACCTTGCCCTTGTTAGTAAATAATCATATAAATTATTATGTATAATAAGGGTCACGTCAAAGCATTCCAATGAGCATGTAACAAGTACCCTCCTTGACTCTTAAGAATGCAATTAGCTATAGCCAACTACTCTAACACATGCAAAGGGAAAATTTTATCCTTGTTCCATGGTTTTGCATCACAATCATAACAATTTAAAGCTAAATCAAGCTTATCCTAGGTATAAGTTATTCTTGAATCATTGCCTTCATAATCATCTTCACTAGACTTGGGTCATTAAGTGGGTCCATTAAATTTGAAAAAAATGAACATATGATGTCATTGAATATATTTTTTGAGGATATTCTAAAATAATATCATGGCCAATGATTTCTTAGACAACACCATTAATTAGAAACACCTTCTCCAGTTTTTCCTACTCAAATATAGAAAAATCGACCATTTCCCACTTGCAAGGCAAGAGAGAAGCATGGCAAGAAATCAATTGATTCATCTTGATGAATGATTTCTATGAATAAAAATAGAGACAACCAACATAGAAGGAAAAATCCAATAAACTTATAGTAGATTCTATATTATCATGCGAGAAATGGAATGTGCAAATTTCATGCCACCTAGAAATATTTAATGCCATTGCAATGAAATGGAAGATCAAATGGTGGGTTAATCATGATCTTGATTGGGATCAATTGGAAACATAAAATCACACAATTGATATGACATACTACAATACTTTATCATTAATTAGTTGTCCTATAAAATCAAATCCATCATATCAAAATTTTACTCTAAAATCCAAGTGACAAACCACCTAGATTAGCCAATGTCAATTTAGCTTATTAATGATTACATTATAGGTAATGATGGAATCAACTTATTGCAGTTGTTGGTTGTTAGTGTAAAACTTAATTAATGATTTAGAGCAGGCTTTCATGTATTATTTATTTGGTACAACAAGGATTAACCTCTCCATTTTAGAATGATGATTGTGTTGTGGGAGAAAGAAGATTTCAAAGCAATGTTTATAGACAAACAAGTAGATCAAACATCATTTTGGGGTTGCGAACAATAACCAAGTATTATAAAAGTTGAGTTGATCCTTTGTCCACTGGATCAACCAGAATATGAAGGTTGCAGTTGGGAAGCTTTAATGCATTTCTCACAACAAAATAATTGAACTAGATAGGGCCCAAGCACAAGAACTTCAAACAAAGTAGAGGTTGGACACTCTCATGGGAGGCAAACAAGAATAAATTGCTAAAATACAAGAGGAGAATACTGCAATAACAAAGAAAATTATGGATTCAATGATGGAGGAAGAAAGAACAAAGAATCAATCAATACCATCCCCCACATTAAGCCCACCAAGCATGCAAGCATAAGAGGAACAAGAGCAAAAGATGGAGGAAATGACCCCATCAATTTCACCAATACAATCAATAAAGGACTTCTTGGCACAACAAAAACAATTACAGCCAACACCCACTCCTAGCTTATACAATTACCATTGATGGGATTGCAAGTAAATCTAGCAAACATCTCCCCACTCCAAAAGCTACAATTGGGAGATATTTTCATGCTAGCTCCAAGGAGGAGATACTCCAAAAACATGTGGACAATGTGGAGCAGTTAGAAGAGGTGGTACAAATAGTACATAACTCTATTACACGTATGCAAAGGGACACTTCCCTTTCGTTACCACAACTCAAACAACTAATGGATGGCCTGCAATCAAACCTTAAAGAACAAAAAGATAAGGAAAGAAGCTCAACAAGAAGTGTTGAAAAAGAGCATAGAGGAGGCCACAAAGAGGTGTGTGGTAGCCCACTCACAATTAGAGTAGTTGAAGAATGTGGTTCAAGCATAGTGGAATCCAATGTTTACCAATTTTGTCTCTAATGGCCCACCCTCACTACAACTCTAAAGGACCAAATATCATAATTAGAGGTTAAGATAGTACAAGTCACTTCATCCTATGACCCACTAAAAGATATGGATGGCACAATAAGGTTACAACTAGAGAATACACATACTCAACTGCAGCAACTACAAGAATAGAGGGAAAACATAAAGGTGCAAATAAAAAAACTATGGGAAACAATCAACATCAAAATAGCCCGCTTATACGAAGTATTAGGGGAGGCCAAAATTGCAACTCAAAAAATTCAAATTCCTAAGAATCTTGTGGAGATAGAAGCTACCCTAATAAGAACACAAGGTTACATAAAAGTACTCCAACAAGCCAAACAATAGTGGGATACTGCACTTGTGCAGTTAAAGGTCATCTACAAGCACATTCTCCCAGGTAATTGAGCAGCATGTCTTAGGGACAAGACATAATTTTGAAAGGGGGGATGATGTTAGCAAGGTACAGGGAAAAGAGTAAAAGCTACCACAACTCACCGCAAAGGACTTGAATAACATCAAGCCAATAAGGGAGATAGACTAAGGGGTACCCTATAAGGGTCACGTCTTTATAAGAGGTTATACAATAATATGTATGTATGTAATAGATGACAGAGTAGGACACATATGAGATCGAATAATATAGGAATAGAGAAAGCGAGTGTAATACAAAGCAGAGACTAAGACATGCTAATGTAATGGTTATTTGAATATATATATGGAGTTATAATGATTCAATGGATATGTGTTATTAATGATGGCTATTCTTGCTTGAGTTATAAATGAGTTACTGTTAGATACAATTTCCTACCGCACTTACTCTCTTCTATCACTATAGCCTCTCGGGTATAAATTGACTACATAAGGGATACCAATGTACAGATCTTTGAACTATAATTCCCCATTTCCTCTTGCTAACAATAATCAATCAACTAAAGCCTAACATGTTGGAAGCCCACTATAGAAAATTGTAATTTTGTTGAAATTATAATTTTGTAAATTTGGTTGTGCTTATTCAATTGGTTCCATGGTTGGCTAATCCTTCATTGAAAAACCTCACCATGTCTACATTAATTTACATATCAACATTATCATTGCTTTTCTTCTTTTTCCATGAAATTGCCAACTCAAGATGTAACTTCCATCATATTTCATCAAAAAGCCCATCTTTGTCACCATGAACACTCTAATATCTCCCCTTATTTTTACCCCAATATTCTCAATTGATTGTGGAAGTAGCTTTGTATTTTTATCTTTTTTCTTTATCCTTCCTCTTATTCTTATCTCCACCTTGTTTCTTTTTCTTGTAGTGAGATTTTATCTTCTTGTCTAGATCTAGTTTTTTTTGCTTGGGAACATGCTTCATCAATCTTGAAGTTTATCCATTAGAACATGTTTCTTTAGATGTCCAAATAGTCCACTCATATAATTCATTAGCATAGCATGGCCCGTGACTTCATTACCCAACCAAATTATTTTTCCTTGTCCTTACCTAAAATAGTGTAACTACATAACTATGTATTCATGGCAAAATGGATAAAAATGTTTTTGAGCAACCCTTTTAAATCCCCCCATTTCAAGATAGGTGGTACCCTATTGTATTCTAAGCATAATTTTCGCGTCACATGAGAACATGTTTAATCTTGTAAATGCAATTTGTTAATGTGGAGACAACTTATGAGAGCTAAAATACACATTTATTTTTGGAGCTCATTAATCCAACTTCTCAATACTTCCATCACAAAGGTTGCATATTGATCTTGGCTTCATCTTTCAAGAATCAACCATGAGGTATTTCTCCTTGTTCGTACTCAATTCTCTCATGTTCATTTTCCTCATACTTTTATGATACCTATTTTCTTTGTTTGTATAAACATGATATTCTCCAACCTATCAATCATACCCACTGGTTGGAGATTCTTGCAATATCCTCTGACCTCCTAAACTAAAATTCTCTCATCTTTTTATCTTGTCATTGACCTAGTTGTCCTTGTGCACTCCCTAGTTCCAATCTCAACCTCAAAAGGGATCAAATTGTTACTTACACTTGATCTAATCAATGAAATAACCTATCAAAGCTTGCAAGGATGTCTATAACCTTGTTCTAATACCACTTTATATATAAAATGATTTTACTTTCCTAACACTCCTCGACAAATTTATGACTCGTCAACTATGCAAAACCTTCACAATTGTGTTCCCCACTTCTAAGAAAATTTAGTCATAAAAGTTCATAACAAATAAAAAACACATGAACCATTGTTATACGTGGAATAATTTTCAGGTTGGGCTCGACATAGTCTTTAAATGCCTAGATTGTGTTATGATTTATGCTCGGTCCTCCTTTTCCAATTGTTTTTCACTTCTGAGATCAAGCATTTGTCGAAGGTCACTTTGTTTGACCATAATCTCATCGAGTTCAAAATTCAATGGCAAGTGGGTATACCTCAGGTTAGCAAATATCGATTCTTTTTTAATATGTTTTTGCTGACTCATCAACCCTCATTTTCCCAGATTAGACAAGTGTAGAACTTAGAAGGTAGGTCTTCTCAAACAACTATCTAGATTCCTTGGTGTAATAGAGCCATCGGGTGTACTTGTTCCTTTCGCATTTGTGGGTGCCAATTGGCCATCTTTAAATGACGTGCATACAAGGCCACAACCTCGAAGCTTTACCAGGCTACTGCAACTCTTTAAGCTAACCCTTTTCTCTCATATTTTATAGTTTAGGGTGGCTAATCTTTGCCACCATAAGCAAATTGCTAGAAATTATTTAGCCAAAGGTGCTCAATTCAAAGCTAGTTTACATAGGTTAGGTTAGGGATCGATCCTCCAAAGAGTTTTTCCAAGCTCTCAGAGCCTGTCATACTTCACAAGGTATTAAATAGATCAAAGATAGGTAGAATTTTCTTAAAGAACTTCATGAAGTTCTTCAGGCTTTTGTCAACACTATGAGCAAGTTTTCAAAGTGCAAGGAAATTCTCCCAAACATGATCGCACCTTACATGAGTGCCTCAAAGTTGTTCTCTATCAACTTTCATCCACTCAACAAGTCTTTTGTAATCAATTTCTCTCCATTACTAACCACAAAGAAATAGTCCATACCATGATCAATGACAAGGCTCTTACTAGTGATAGCTTCCCTTATAAATTTCACAAGGCCATTTGGGATTGTGTGACGACCTATATAAAGCATATCTTGAAGTTTTCAATTCCAAATCTTTAGGAAAAAAATTTAATAAAGGAAAATATCAAATTCATATCAAAATCTAGAGACTCAAAGGACATTTGTAACTAGAGGCCCATTACCTTGCTCAATGTCTCTTATTAAATTATTACCAAAACCTTGGCTCTAAAGTTACATCATCTGCTTCCTCAAATTGTGAGGCCTAAGCAAATTGGTTTCATAAAATCCAAATTTATATTAGATAATATAATTGCAATTTAGGAAGTTACAAAATGGGCATGACACTTTCATCAACAAACTTTGTTCATCAAAATTAACTTTCTAAGGCCTACAACTGAAATGAATGGCCTTTCATCCTGACCATGTTAAAAGCCTTAGGATTTGGGACTCAATTTTATTATCAATGGTCAAGAATCCAATGCTTTTGGGTTTTCCAAGTCCATTTGACAAGGTTCTCCTTTGGCCCCTGTTGTATATGTGCTTGTTGTTGAAAGGTTTAGTTACCTTCTAGCTCATTAAGTGTCTCAAAGACTGGTTAAAGGTATTTGTTCAACTGAACTTGTTAATGGTCATTTTTTTTATGACTCTTTTCTCTCTCTTGGAAGAGAAGAATAATATCAATCAAGCCTTGCATTTTCTGGATATTTTTTATAAAGCATCCAATTCTACCATTCAATGGAATAAAACTCAATGTTACAAAATATCTTTCCTGCCTATACCTTCTTGGCTCAATTCCTATGGTGTGAAATGGACTGATCGTAATGAAATTTTCAAATTTTTGGGTCCCCTTTGCTTTCTAGGAATCCCAAGCATATTTGGGGAATGTTGTTCTTTCCAAAATTGAAAAGAAAATAGTTTATTGTCACAAAACCTTTATCTTTGGCAGGAAAATTCTAGGTTTGTTTTAAGATCCTCACTACCACTCATGCTTATTACTCTTCACATTGGGTTCCCTCTAAGGCTTCATACATGAAATTAAAACAGTTTCTTCATTATTTTATTTAGGCATCTTCAAATAATCATAAAAGATTTCATTGGGTGGCTTGGGAGTTTTGCTACCTTCCTCGAGAATCTGGAGGATTGGGATTACTATCAACTCATTGTCAAGGTTTGGCTCTTTGCACTAAGTGGATTATTCATTTCCCTCAAGGGCAATGAAGCTTGTGAAATTTTAGTGCAACAATGTATCTCTTTTGGTCATTTTAATGGATGGCCCACTTGGAAGGAGATTAGACTTCATACCCTTCTAATTATGAAAAATATTGTTCAAATCCAAGGGAATTATGTGATAAAAAGCATTTGGAGTGCTTGGGAAGCCATGAAACCTTAGCTTCTCTAGAATGGTTCTAGCTTTCATAATGGTTTTTTTCCATAAATCAATAGATTATTTGGTCTCCTATTTTTCAAGGCAACAATTGTCCTCTTGCGAAGACACCTTGTGTTCATGCTCTAAGGCTATTTAAAAAGGAATTGAAGTTACTAACAAGACCTTTTTCAAGAGCTTGTATGAATGTCCTCTCATAGAATGGAGCTAAGATTGTGAAACTTTTGATACAATCATTCGGGCCATCCTAGTTGATATGATTCACAAAATTGGTATCAATTCCTACAAACCTTGGTGGAAAGATTAGAAGTGGTGTCTAGATAATGCTTTCTAGAATTGTAAGCTTTGGCAAGGATAGCATTGGCTCTCTCCTCATTTTCCCATGGTACCCACCTTGAATCAATGATAGCATTTGTAGTCACCAGTTTCTATTTGACAATGTAGATTTCACACCATTTGATCAACAATTTGAAAACAAAAACTGGGTCACTTTGTCCAGTGTCTTTTTTTTAAAAGGCTTCCCCATTGGCTCCAAGTTATCATATTTGAGTCTTTGAATCCCAGTGTCTCTTTTGTGGACAACAGGGATCTCTAAAACACCTTTTCTAGTTTTACCTCAAAGCTTAGGAATCTCTAAAACACCTTTTCTAGTTTTTCCTCAAAGCTTAGATTGTTTGAACCTGGATACATGACTTTTCTAAGCCATTCAAACCATAAAAAATTTCATGGCATGTGATTTTTTTAGGGGATTGGCCTTGCATCCCCCACAATTTCACATAGATTTAGCATGCTTTCAATGTGTAGATTCTCTTCAACATATGGAAAGATAAAAAATTATTATTTTTTCCATTTGTTCTATAGATCGCCATGTTTCATTTTATGCTAAAGCTATGGTTTGTTCTAATGTTTTATGACAAATTCAAGTGCAAGACAATAAAGTTGCACTTGAGATGGCTCATTTACAAATGTTGCTAAATCACTAAAAGTAATACCCCTTTTGTTGATGCCAAAGTTCCTCTATCTCCCTCCTCTCGAGGCCACTCCCCTCATAGGTGTCGTCGTGGACATAGCCTCTCTACTTGAGGCAACCAAGAGAATCGCTCACAAACTTCTCCCCCTACAATGAGAAGGGAGAAGGGATCATGGTCAACGAGGATAGACACAACTTGTGCATTCATGGACAACAAGAGGTGCTACTAATAGGTTTGATTCGAGCAAATTCCCTCAACTAGCTTTTAATATCTCACTTGTCATGTCAATGAAGAAAATAATTAAAAAAATGATATTGATGTGCGAGACCCTCCCATAAACACTTTGGATGAACAAGATACTCCTCCTCCCTCTACTATTGCTCTCGCCAATTAGCGGCTTTGCTTTATGATTTTATGTTCCAAGTTGTTGCTCCATCTAGACTCAAGGGATGTGACTATTTCCACCCACCTTTTTTTATGAATGTGTAACACTATTTTATAAATTGTAATATAGACACTTATCCATCAATAAAAAAAACATGATTATTTGAAAAAAAGGGAAATCATGCACACTTTGAGTACAACAAGATTAGCTTTGAGAAACCAAAGGTACAAACTCTAAAAAGAGTGCAATTTTGCTCCTTATTTCTCTAGGTCCAATGGTTCATGTTACAATACCTCTAGGGAAAATTAAAGATTCAACAATCTATAGAAACAGCTCCTCGCCTATACAATACGCCTCCACCTTGAGAAGCACTTACAACTACAAAAATGAACAGAGTATGAAGTTTTACCATGAGAGCCAACCCCTCAAGCATGTTCTCCAATGCATATATGTCTCTCCTCTGCACTCCCTAGGAATCATGCAATATCACACATTGAAAAAATAAATTAAAACATCAAAAATCCTCCATACTTAATGCTCTATCCAAAGTGACAATTTTTGCCACCACCAAGAGGCAATTTCAAAATCGCCATATCCAAGGAAAATTTGCAGGTTTCAGTAGGCAACAAATTCAAAAAACTACTGTCAAAATGATTTTACCACCTACCTGTGAAACCAATAATTTTGTCATTTAAAATTTTCTACTAATTTTGAACATCTTGACCTTTATTCCACATCATCCCTTCAATGTTTTCGATCATCATGTTGGCGTTTCAATTCACACCTTTGGAGTGCGTATTGGAAATGTTTCAATTCAATGCACAGATAAAGTACTCTTCAAATTTGGAGGGGAAGCTCTCTCTTTGTTGATTATGTTTTTTAAAAGAAACAACTAAACTAATGGTTGATCTTTTTTGTTCTCAACTTGAGAGCACAAGGTTTATAAAACTCTTCGTGTCATAGCTGAGATTTTCTCTAGTTTAGTAAATCCAACTACAACTAAGCCTACACTAAAACGCTTCTAATTTCTCAAGTAAATTCGAAGCAAGAGAAACTATAAGTAAACAACTATGATTTTCTGACACAAAAACTCAAATAAACTTGCATCCAACATTCACCCAAAGACTCATTGCACTTTCAGTTGTAAGTTGAAAAAAAAAATATGGAAGCCAATTATTGAAAGAAATGAGACATTGGATCAAAGCACAAATGTGTGAGATTTATTTCCTCAAAGCTTTCTTGAACAACAATAGCACATCTGGGATAGCAAATTGTATGATGAAACAAACATACAATAGATGATCAAACCAGCTTTATAACATGACATTAAACAATAAACTGAACAATGATTTGCAGCCACAAGTAAGCATACAATCTTGTTCTTACACTATGTGAACCAAAACTGAATAGCTATATTGTGGGCGAAATGGCGCAACAATTTTTTATCACAAGAAAAAGTTAAAATACAATGAGCAAGGTTGCTCTTATTTATAGAATCTCAAAGGAGTAGGGAACCATAAAATCTCCTTGAATTAAACATTTAGTCTTGCCAACATGCAAGATTTATTCCTATGTCTAAACAAAGAAAACTAGCAGTTAACTGGAAATACTACCTCAATTAACTAGTCTAAAACTAAAACTAACTAGACTTGCCAACATGCAAGTCTTATTGATATGAGAGTCAACTGATAACTGACATCAATTAACTAAAACCTGACTGAAAATTCCAACTCCGCCAAAAGATATTACAGAGGAAGAGATAAACATGCATGAAATTAGCAATCTGAACTCAAGAGTGATGTTGAGTTGATTGTTGCCTTTGACTCTATCCTTGGAGAGAATCATGGGATATAACTGGTTGTCTACTCCAAGCCATCTTGAGCAATCATATCCTCCAGAAAATTGTTAACTGCATCTTCTTCAAGCACTTTGATACTGTCCAAAATAATGGACTATGTGCTCAACATCTTCTCTCCATCTATGATCAATCTTAAACATTCTTTGACCTCCTCCGATGCCTTGTCAAAACTTGTTGACATCATGGAAAAATGATTCAACTCGGATGCCACAGGATCACCATCAAAACCATCACAGACTAAACTCTGGAATTATGCTTATACAACACCAAGATCGATGTAGGTACCATCATCATGAAGACAATGGCACGGGATCTGTGTAATGAATCTGCTTATGAGCTTGAGAGCACCAGCAATATTGTGTTTAATTTCAGCCATCTTTGTAGACACTCTTTCATAAGTTTCTACTTTGAAGAGGTGTTATTCTCTCCAAGCAAAAAGCTTCATTTTGTCATCATCTACTACAATGGCATCATATGTGATTGCCAAGTGAGAAATGATTATCTCATCTCTTGGTTTGTTTTCCGCCTTGCTCAACTCAAGCTACTGAATTCTTGAACGGAGATCGTGGGCATTGTACCTTAATTGGTACATCTATGCAAGAATGTGTCTACCCCTAGTAACAAAATCTTCGATCCAATCTTCCAAATGCTTACTACGATTGACCAACTGACCCAACCATTGTTGATCTATAGGTGATTCCAAAACATGTGGAAAAATAGTCGCAATGTTTGAAGTCCCATGAAGAAGATTTGAGATATATTGTCACTGCTGCTCATTTTCAGCCTTGAGGGCTACTTTGTCTTCTCCATCCTTCATCACCCGCTCCTAAAGATTACCTGCAACCACCTTAAAGAGGCTCATGTCCATGGGTCGAGTGCTTCTACCAAGATTGGATTTGACAAAGGTGAAATCATCAGCCTCAACCTCATCCAGTCTCTTGCCCTCTAGCGGTGTAGCAACCTCAATGACAATCTCTGCATCAAGATCTTGCTCTATGTGCACTTGTTTCTTGATTTTCTTATCTGAAGTGTCTTGATAGACATTGTCAAACTCTAAAAGATCAAGTTAATAGGAAGGCTTTTGCCTCTTTCTACCCAAAGTTTTCTGAAGCCAAGACGAATGGTCTACGCTAACTTCTCTGGGAGAAACGGCTGCAACTATGACAACTCCTAATAAATTAATTGGCACTGAGACTCCACGAACTGGCGATTCTAATTATGAATCTATCTGAATGGGAGGAGGCTGAGGAGATAGTGACGAACCAAAAGATGAGGACCTGACTTCAGCCTGTGCCACTGGCTCCACTGGAATTTTCGGCACCTTTACCAGTTGTTCTCATTGACTCGTGTTTCCTTTCAAATTTTGTCTTTCCGCTAACCCTGACACCTTCAGGCGGATTGCTCATGGTCTTGACTCTGGATTTTCCCTTGGAAGTGGAAGGTAGTGAAGAATGTACAATTGGCGGCTCTAAAACTAGGACTACCTTCTGCCTCCTCTTTCTATCCAAGAAAAGCATACTGGTCTTGACAACTCAGCTTGATATATCCTCAACTAAAGTGCTCTCTTTGGCATACCAATCTGGTTTTTGAAGGGGCTAGTGAGTAACTTGATCTTTGATGAATGAAGTAAAACTTCTCCATCATCATCCAACAAACCTTCAACATCTTCTGATAAGAAATCAGCAAGTTGAGGAAGAGTGAGTTTGCAATAATGGCGCCTACACACTTTGAATTCATCCTCACAATTGACCCAAAAGTCTTCAAGTATTGGCTTGTGAATGATTCCACTCCAAACGAGCTGCAAAGAGGCCCAAAGGATCATACGAGCACTTTTCGTTGAGGTACTTGAGATGAAGTTTAGACAATTCATTATTCATCAACTTACAATCGACTACTAATTTGCATTTGTATATGCCCAATCCACATGGAAAAGTGAATGTTGTATTATGTCGATTGCGTAGAAAAGAATGAACTTCATGAACTTGTCTCAAGAACTCCATGAACAAGACTTTGTCAGATGGGTATCTTGGTAGCATCAAAGGTTCTCCTGAGAAACCAGACACTCTAATGTAGGTGAATGTGGGAAATTGGATAAACCAATCAGCCCAATTCACCATTGTTGATTTGGCATCAACTAAAATCCTTATGTGCATCTAGTTGTCAAAATCTCTCATTGTCTTCATCAGAAAATGATCGTTCACCTGCTTGAAATCTCGTTCAACTTGCGAGAACTCCAACAGTGGGAAGTATTCATATACGCACTGAACACCAAGAGTTCCTACAATGTTCAACACTCTAAAATTGCCTTGGAAAGCAATTAGATAGACAAGGTGTGAAACCATATGAAACTCATGGAGCTTGAGAAATCTCGTGATTTGTTTGTGAAGAACTTCACTGATCAACAATGCCCAGTCATAATGTTCTTTATTATTGACAATTTGAGAGATGACATAAAACATCCATGGCCAAAACCTATTAGCTTCTTCTTGGCTCGGTGATTTGGTTGAGCAAGGTAGTTAGGATAGCAATCTCACCTTTGAATTCTCCACGCCCAAGCTTCTTCGGCAAATTGGTTCGTTGCTCTTTTGGCCACCTTTGAGCGACCTTTTGGGATCTATCCTTTTCTACATGCCATATCTTTTCACATTCATCCATGATTATGATGAAATTATATGTACCGGGAGGAATGGCAAAACACTTTTCAACATCTCTCAACCTAAGGCTACAAACAACTTGCCCATCTGCTGATTGAATTTGTCGTGTAAAAGGGTTGTAATGCTTGATGCATGCAATGACAAACTCAAGATCTGACACTGTGATGGGAATAGAAGTTGTTGCCAACAATCCGGAGCGATCAAGATGTTTGATTGTAGTACTATCTACACCTTCCAAAGTGCTCAATTTAATCATTGGATGAATATGGCACAAGTCAATGTCAAAAGTTTTCAAGAAGTTGTGAATCAAGACCGATTTGGTCTTGTATTCAATTGGATTGAATTGCATACTGAAAAACTTGACTTTTGACTATAAACTTGGATATGTTCCAACGAACTTCTAAAAAGGCTAAAAATAGCTTCTAACTGCTTCTTCAAGGGTACAATTTTGGAAAAAAATTGAAACGTGGGTTTTGTTGAGAATGTTGTGCTGATCAAACCCAGATCGTCTTTTTTCGAAAAAGGTGACTTTTTCACCATCATGCAAAGGAAACTTCAAAAAGAGGGAAGCAATGAAACTTCAATTGAAAAAATTTGGAACATGGGTTTTGTTGCCAACGTTGTGCTAATCAAACCCAAATGACCAAATTTTGGAAAAGATGTCTTTTTGACCACCATGCAAAGCCTTCAACTTTCAACACGAAGCGGCTAAACATTCTGAAACATTTTGTACAAAGTAAACCCAGTTGATCATTTTTTTAGAAAAAGATAGAAGAAAGAGAAAACCCTAAAATTTAGGGTAGAATCTTTGAAGAAAAAGTTGATGATCTTCAAGAGAAGCCGAAAATATGAGGACCTAGATTGTTGAAAGTGAAGAAAAAGACAATTTGTTCTAAAAAATTGCTCTGAAAAAATTGATGTTGCCAATGTCTAGCGCCTTCAAATCCTATTTGCATGAGAAAATATGAGCTCGTCTTCAACCTGTGATGGAGAAAATGGACGCCCAAATGCTTAATTAAATATTTTTTCATGAATAGAGGTGTCTCATGCAATTAATTCCTAAATTTAGGACTGAAGCGACCCCATTGGACCCTCCATTTAGTCAACAGAATGAAGACTAATCCGTCAATAGGCATCAAAAATCATGCATGAGAGAAAGGACATAGTAAACAAGAAAAATGGAGCAGTTCACAATTCAATTTGGAGTTGTTAACTGAAGATTGCTCATCAATTTTAGGGCGGCCAAAGCATGCACATTCACTTCAAAAATATCTTCAAGTCAAAGTTGATTTCGGACACCAACTTCTCTAGACTTAGAAACTTTTTGAAATTTTCCATTTTTTAGCTTTTGCAAACGTCACTGAAGCCTCTGTTTGATCACTGTTTCTGAATGACTAACAGATCCAGTAGACTAACTAACCGTCTCATTGAAGAGCAAGATCAAAACTGAAAAGGAACTTCTTGAGGTTGCAAACCCTAATTTTGACGTTTGGATCATCAAAACTCTGGACGCCCTTGGCCAACAAGGTCACTTTTGCTCATCAAACTTAGAAAATTTTCAAGGATTTTCACTATCTCAAACTTGATTTCACCTCCCTTTAGTCTGCATTTCCCAGCACTTGACTAATCTCCTGAGTTGGCTAACAAGTTGACTGTAGAGCTAGATCAAAACTGAACATGATCTTTTAAAGGGCATAAACCCTAAAAATTGTATATGGCATGTTAAAATCTTGGGCGCCCCTAGCCAACAAGGGCGCTTTTATTGCCAGACTAAACCATTTTCACAACTTTCTTATTTTGTCCTTCACACTCCATTCTTCATTCAATCTGCAATTTTCGGCTACTGATAATTCTTCTGATCAGGCTGAGATATTCAATGGAAAGCCTCAAGAATTTCAAACAAGATGAATATTTTAGCAAACCCTAGCAACTACATTTGAGGGCTCAAAACCCTAGGCACCCCTAGCCAATAGGGGTGCTTTTGTGCTTTGAACTCATAATTTGACTTTGACTTCCATGAGTAAATCCTTCAGTTTGACTCTTGATTCCGACTATTTGGCAACTCCGATTAATCCATTGATGGACTCATTGTGAAGCCTAATCAAGTTTGGGACAAACATCTTAGATGTCATTTGCTCAAGAAGTTGCATTTGGTGCCTCAAAAGTTTGGGCACCCCTAGCCAACAGGGGCGCTTTTCCCCATTAATGTTAGTCAAATTTTGACTAACTTCATTTCCCTTTGTCTTTCTTTGTTCTTCATTTGATCTTCAAATTCGAGTGTTAGATAGATCTCATGGATTGGTTGGCAAGTTCATTGCAAAGCTGGAAGAATTTTGGAGTAGACTTCTTGGAAGTGACAAACCCTAAAAAGTTGATATGTGCCTTTGAAACCTTGGGCGCCCCTAGGTAGTAGGGGCGCTTTTATGCTCCAGACTTGAAAATTTTCTAACATTTTCAATCTTCAAATCTCCTCTCGCTCATGCATCGTTTCCTAAGCATATTTCGCCATTGAGTGATATGTGCAATATTTGAAACCTTGATTCTGAGACAGCAATTTAGCTATCCTCCATCGATGACCCCGAAGCTCATGCTTCATCATCCGAAAAAGCAAAATAGATCCATGATAGAAATACTAATAATATGATGATTATTATAGGACCAACCCGATTAAGATGCAAAATCAACCAATCAAAATCAATTTGGGTTGCATGCATGATGTTCCTATTTTTTAGGGTTTTTCATCATCAAATATGACAAGCAAATTTCTATTTTTCAAATTTTCAACTTCGGACAATCCTAAGATTTTGACCATTTTAAACGAAATGCCTTAATGAAGCAAAAAAATTATTTGGGTACAACACATCACAAACATGCTTCTCACAAAAGAGCAAACTCCCTGACAACAAAACCAACTAAACTCATGTCTCAAAGGCTACTACACGTCTCTTCAATTCAGAGTGGAACTTTGACCCAATGGTCCAACAACTTTGACCTGATTTTAGATCAGAACCTTGAAGGCTTCCATTAGTTGATTGGACATTTCAGTATGTGTTTTACATTTAGATGGAGTCCTTCATTTAGAGATTATATTTAGGTCTTGAGCTTACTTTTAGAGCACAATTTTTCCTTCAAAGCAAATAGCATGCAATCTAACCAAGCAGAGAGCCTTCATGTACGGATTATATTTAGATCTTGAGTTATATTTTTATAACAATTTTTCCTTCAAAGCAAATAGCATGCATAAACAGAGAGCAAGAGATGGATGGATGGGAAACAAATTTTGAAGCAATATATAGATGTATCAACACCTTGCAACTGAGAATCTGTTGTACAGATAATCACCACAATGGATTAAACTACTAGAAGTAAAAGCTCGGGAAAAATACAAAAATAACTAGTTTACAATAGGGTATTTGTTCTGCATATCAATCAAAAAACTCCTGCCTCAATTGAAAACTCCTGCAAAATTTGGTATACCTCTATTGCATACTTTGAATCCAGTGCGCAGTTTGCACTATAACTTTCGTTAAATATTGATAGAAAATCTAATCTCTGATACAAACCATCAATAGGACAAAATTTATTTTCAACTCTTTCGCCGTCCATGTGACATTATCTGCTTCCATTTCTATTATCCTCTTGCAGTTTCTTCTGGAGATGTACAAGTCTAATACTAATCCTTACTTTTTCTACTATTCTTTTCTTCAATACCTGATTTACTAAATCGAGCTCTTAGAATCTCAAGAACTTCCTCAATTTTGACATTTTTAATTGCAAGCAACACCATAGCATGGTAAAGAACATCAGCCATTTCTGAAGCAGTACGTGACTTGTCTTCATTGTCCTCCAAGGTCTGGCACAATTCATTGGCCTCTTCACTGCAAAAATAAAAGGTTATGTCCTATAAGAGGAGGAAAGCAAAACAAGATGAGCAGTACATGCATGGAGAGAACATGTAACCAAGCCATAAATGGATTTGGAAAGAACGTATCAGAAAAAAAAATATACCAAATGCAAATCAAATACAGTAGCAGAGCAGGTAACCATACAAGGAGATTTGTAAAACAAACATTTGAGAAGATAGGCGGCCATGCAAATATAAATAGCCAAACATAGAAGTTCAAGAGGAATACCTCAAACCAAAATGTTTATATTTTAATTCAAATGTGCAAACTTGTATACCTTGATTTGTTTCCTGTAATGTATCCCTAAAATGCAAGAAAGCATTGCATTCTTCCTTTACTAACAGCTCAATTTAACAAGAATGGGTGGTTGAATAATCCTGCAACTTTTTGGCGATGAGGGTTTTAAATCATTTTGTATGCTTCACAATGTCTTAAATTGTTGTTTATCCAAGAAAACAACTTCTTTCCTTTTCATAAAATTGGTTGTAACTCGTTAAAAGTGGTATTCTAAATGGCATCTGCAAATGACATAAGCCAATGGAACTCTCAAGTAAATCAATATTACAGACAAGCTAATGGAACACATAAGGCATATCTGACCTTGAACTAGCTTTACAAGTCAAAAAAGAACATAATATTATGCAGAACCTGCGAATCTGTAAGAAATGCCTAAATGTTGCTTTGCCCAAGAACAGAGGATGCAAAAATTAATCTATCCAGCCTTGTATGTAAGTTCAGAAAAGTATCCACTTCAATACCAGGCCTGAAAACATATTTAAGCTCTAAAGTTGTTCTTAATATTTCCATCCTTCAGGCGTGCAATGGCATGATAAGCAATGGCAGAAAAATCAAATAGCAAGCCCATGATAACACCTTACAATTACTGCCAAAGCAGTAAAATTGAAGTTCTAGCCTCGTGATTCATAATTCTCTAATAGTACTTTGAAAACACTATTTAAGTATTTCAAAAAGACGTGAAATTTAACAAATCACGACACAAGTGAACTAAATATCTATCAGAAAGGAAGATTAATATACCATATGCATCCAAGCTTAGAAGATATGCAAAACTGGTACACATAGTTATCCGTTTTTACCAGTGCTCCCCAAGGATGCATCCCTTGCCCTGGTAGCACTGCCCCCTGTAGGGGATGTTTCCGGGATATGGGGACACCTAGGAAACATACCCCCCCAACGCATTCCCTTTCCAAACAAAAAATAGGGTATGTTTCCAAAAAGTCCCAAAACGTGCAAGGTACATCAAGGAAAGGCTAGCCGTCCCCTATGGCCCAGCAATATGAAACTTAAGTTTTTTATGATAAAAAAAAAAGACTTTTAAATAAATAAAAAAGGGATGGGCCGGAAAACAAGGACCTTCCCACCCCTTTAAACAACAACTAAACTTAATTCACCCATCAAAACAACCAAAAAGTATAAAACTATCTCATTTTAACATTTGCAAACTTGTGTTGAAGAGCAGCAAGAGAAAACAGCAATTAAAAGAGGAGAGAATAGAAATTCAAAGAAAACATTAGAGCATCAAACCCACTACATTAGAAGTTTGTTCTTCCTTTGACATTCTTTTTTCCATTTTTTTTGCAAATTTTTAAGTTTTTTTCAAATTTTTCAACACATAGGGAGGGCATTTTGATTTTTTTATTTTTATTTTAACTTGCAGCTCTCTTTTAAATTCTTAAACCAAAAAACCATGAGCAGCAGTGAGTAATGATAGTAAAGAGGTTGTAATTCAAATGCACGAAAGAAGTAGACCTAAAACTCATAGAAGTATGGCAGCCATTGAGGATTCTTCAAAGAGTGGGAGTGTCGCAAGGCCAGCAAACACAAACCCATTTGAATGTCCTTCCGAACTCTTCAAAACCTATGTAAAAGGCCCATTTAACCCCAAGAAACCTCTCTTTCAATTAGCATCACAAATTGCCGAGGATAAGAAAAAAGAATTTAGCAAAGTATGGATATGTCATTTGTGCAAATAAAACTATAGAGGCAGTTATACAAGAGTTTATTGTCACCTTTTGTGGATAGGTGGTGAAGAGGTGAAAGGTTGTGAAAAAATAACTCCAGTTGAAAAGGTTGAGGCAACTAGAATACATATGGAGGGGGAGACAAAAAAGGAAGGAATTTTATTAGAGAGTTTGCATCCTAGTTTGTCATTGCGTACAAGATCTGTCAATGTTGGGATTCAAGGGGGAGAGGGTTAAGGGAAAGAAGATATCTACGAGTGTTGCAGATATGTTTAACATACAATCATGAGATGTGGTTGATTCTTCTATTACTAAGTATTTTTATGCTCATGCCATATCATTTCATGTGACAAATTCACCATATTTTAAACAAATGTTTAAAGATGTGATAGTTATTAGTCCCTCATTTGTCCCACCTAGAGAACATAAGCTACGCACCACCCTCCCTGATAGAGAATATTTCAAAGTGAGTGTGTTGATGGATGAGATGAGACAAACTTGGATAAAGGATGGATGCTCCATCATCATGGATGGGTGAACCGATATCAAAAATCGGCCATTCATCAATATTATTGTCACAAGTTCAACTAGCTCTTATTTTCTTAGAGCTTTTTATTGTTCGGTGAAGAGGAAGGATGCAAACTTCCAATTTCAAATTTTGAAAGATGTCGTAGAAGAGGTTGGAGCCTCTAATGTTGTACAAGTAAAATAACCAATTCAGCTTATGTGTGTAACTTAGCTAACTTGATGGTGGAGGGTGCTTACAAGCACATTTTTTGGACCCCATGTGTTCATGCATTGAACAATACCTTTAAAGACATTGGGAAAATAGATTGGGTGAAGGCAGCAGCGTTAGAGGCTAGAGACGTGAGATGTTCATTTGCAATAATCACACTTCACTTGCTTTGTTTAGGACTTTTTTGAGGAAGGAATTCCTCAAGCCCGTGAATACTAAATATGCCAAATACTTTATTTTGTTAGAGAGAATGCTTGAGGTCCAAGAGGCTTTACAATTAATGGTGGCTAATTCAAAGTGGGGTAAATGGTTTTAGGCAACTGTTAATTTTAGGATCAAAAATTAAATAAGCAGAAATAAAGCAATTTCAAACAATAGAACACAGCATATACCCTGGGAAAACCATCCTTCTCGAGGGAGAAAAACCCAGCAACAATATATCACTTATATATTGAGTCAAGGAGCAGCAAAATGCTTTACAATATGGCCAAACACAAGGCCGATAATAAGATCAAACACAAGGTCAATCTGGAAATAATGCTTCTCTCTTAGAAGCGAATGAATGATGATATAATATCTCCTTGAATTGAACTCCTTGAAGCAAATACATGAACTGCTGTAGATGCGAACTCTGCTGTAGATGCAAACTTGTCTTGATGATGAAAATTGAATGAATAAGGAATGAAGATCGCCCTCTATATATACAAGATAAGGCGCCCTTTCAAGAATGGTCGGCCTTGTTAGTTAATCAAGGTGTCACTTCACAAAAAGTCGGCCTCATTTGAAATGAAAAATATAAATATGAATTACAAATGGAAGTGTCTCTTCATAAATCGGCTCCAAATAAATAAATAGCCAACGGCTATATTTAATTTATTTGCTTATTAATAATATTGCTGGAAGAATGAGGCCCACGGCTACAACATCAACAGCAACACCTGAAGGAAGATGTGTGAAACAAAAAATCCTTCATGATGCTTAGTGATCTACAATGAGGTAAGAAAATTGTCAGTTTTATTATTTAATTTTTTAAATGTTAATTTATTAATATTTCTAACTTGTAAAATATTTTCATTTTTTATTAAGATTTTAATTTTTGTAACTTGTTTGCACTTGCAGATTTGTTTGCTCCTTCATTGAGTCTATTGTGCAAGTAATATGATATGTTGATACTGACTCTCCTAGCCTTAGAGAGATTTATGCGACCTTTGATAGCATGCTTGGGAAAATGAAGCAAGCAATGCATAGCAAGGACCCTACATTGGGATTTTATGACGAGCATCTTAGATCCATTGTGACACAACAATGGAACACTATGAACACCCCACTTCATATGGCAGCCTATGCTCTAAATCCCAAATGGTCTGTAGCTAAGCCTAGAAGAGTGCCCCCATCTCATGATGAAGAGGTGAAAGAAGAGCTCATGAAGGCCCTTTGAAAAAATGTATACTGAAGAGGAATATGCTTTACTTCGCACACAATGGCTTGTATTTATCAATCTTTGTGGTCCAACCTTTAACAGCTACAGCCATCTAGTTTAGGGTACTTTATAGCAGCAAGAGTCACTGACACCCTCCACTTTTTGTTATTTTGAACTTTGTAGGTTGACTTTGTACAAAGTAGATTGTAATTGATTTCAAAGTTCAAAATTTGAAGTTGAACTGTATAGTATGTAGTAATGTACTATGCATTGTGCAATGCAATGTAACTAGCCATCTGAAAATTAATGAAAAAAAAAACTATATTGCAAGATCCATGGTGTATACTCTCATTTCCTTTCACTTTCTCTACCTCCATGCAATTGAATGGCCTTTAAATATTAAAAAAACATGAGGTATCTCTTTTTTTCTGCATTTTTCTACTACCAATAAATTGAAAAAAAATCTCTTTTGGTTTGTTCATTTATTGCTGAGAAAGGTGTTCACTGCTATGGTAGAAAAATCAAACTTGAAGTGATTGATTCTTATATCTAGATGACATTCTAGATTTGAGAAAATAAAAATAAATAAACTAATATTGAGTTAAAGATCTGCTTTTCTTGAATTAAAACTGAATCAAGAGAACAGTGTAGAGGTTACAGAGGAATGGTTGTGTGATAGATAGCATGGGAGTCAAAGGTGAGGGCTGCACACAATTGAAGAAGTAGAATATCATCATTCTTTTTATTTATTTTCTTCTTTGTCTTTTATGTGCCTGCCTACCAAGAAATAGCAATGAGGGTTAAAGAACTCAAACATTTATGAAAGAAAATTTATAGAGCTTAACTGCACTTTTAAAAAATGAGTGTTTTTTAATGCCATACGCATGCCCTTCCGTCCTCAAGATAGTTGATGGATATTTGCACATCCCCCAACCATCATTGGGACAGCAAGGCATCTTTAAACACATCCTGTAGGGGGGAAACATCCCAAGGACAGACGTTCTCTACTTCACATAGTAGTCCCAAGGACAGCCCCCTTTGCAAGTGGCACCCAAAGGATCAGTAGGGTGACATTTTATCCCTGTATATCTATCTCCAGGACATCCCCATCCCTTGGTATACAAGTTTTCCCCTAGGGACGTGTCCTTGGTGAACATTGTAAAAAACTCAAATTCAATTCTTGAACATTGTTAAAAACTCAAATTCAATTCTTGAACATTGTTAAAAGCTCAAATTCAATTCTTATCTTTGCTTTTAGGTCAATATTTTACTAAAGCTCGCTGTGGGTTGTGCCTTCATTGAACAAGGAAACTCATTTCAGGTGAGCCCATTTGATTCCCTTTTTTAGTGGGTTGCTCCAAAAAATGCTAGGTTAGTAACAATAGTTACTCCTTCAGCAATAAAGAATGCAACTGTGATTATACGACCAAATACAGAGAAAAACATTAAGTAGATTTTGTTTTATGATTTGAAATTACAAGGATCAATCAAATGATGAAGTTGATATCAAAGGTCAATGATGGAATAAGCATACCCAACCATGGAAATAATATTTATTTCCAATAAATCTCTTATATTCCAATTCCTTATTTTCCTTTTTTTCAATCCACTTGATTGATGCTTCCTCCCAAGAAAATGAACTCCCCTTTATATCTTCATATTTTCATGACTTTTTGTTTTAACTTAATGTTGTTTTAACTTATTCCCAAGCGCTGCCCTCAAAACTCTTTTAACTATTATGGAATCGCTGCATTTAATATTTTCATTAGTTAATTCTATTGAACCTTTTGAAGTCTACTTGGTCAGCGATTACCCTTAAGTTCTGTAAAGGCTGCGATCTCCTTAGTCAGAAATTATATCTATTTTTTGTGCAAGCTGCAATCGGGGGGCATGACAGTCCGCTCTTCCCAATATTGCTTGTCCACAAGCAATTTCAATCTAGGATACTGTTGAAGCTACCAAGATCCCAAATCAACTTTGTAGATTTGTAATTTTTAAACATTGCTCCTTTCTGTGACGTAATTAGTTTTCGTTGCGATACTTTGATATAATTAAGAATTGAAAACTCTACACCTAAAGATGATTGTCTTGGTTATGTCTGACTCTATGTCCCTGAAGAGTACTTGTTAGTATACTTGCCTCGACTATCAATAAGGTTAATACTATCCTCTAAAGTATGAGGGCAATTTATTGTCCAATTTCCTTCTAGCTCATGTACTTCTATTTTTCAATAACTCCCAATAACAAAACCAAGAGTTGGTAACTGGCAAGGTTCATAATTTAAGACAAGTTTTCTCTCATCCTCAGAGAAAAGAAACAAAAGACATCTTGCAGCCCTACAATTCTTTCTTCTTAACTCCACCTTACTAGAATTTGAGGCTTACTATTGATCATAATCACTAAAGACATAATATCCCAACCAATATTTGTGCAATTTTCTGATTTTTTGTAATGAAAAAATGATGCCCTAATATCTGATTTTTAATTTCTGCTTAAACCCTAGAATGCTGATGTAATTTTCTGAGTTTTATAATGCATGAACAGCAGCACATAATGCAACCAAAAGATAGGAAAACTCATAGCAAATAATAGTAACATTAAATCACCAACATAGCATGATTAGATCCTTCAATATGAGCCAATAAATGTCTGATAAAAACCTCCAGTCTGCTGCTACAAAATATGAATGCAAAGTACAAAGTAAAATGGACTCCAAACATGTGCCACGACATGAAGAAACCCCAATAATGCAGATGCAATTAACCCTAGCTGGGTGTAGTTGTTCCAGCTACAAATATGCAATTAAATGATGATGAAACTATTCAAAAAATCCTACCAAGGGGTACGCTGGCCTGCTGGACTGATGTTAGGGCTTTGCCACCCTAGAAATCTGAATTAGAGCCTCCAACTTGCACAACTCGCCCTTCAAATCGGAAATCAAAATGTTGATGCCAAACTGACATGAACTAACAATTATCTCCATTGAAACACATCAGAACCTCCATCATGAACTTCTCCTCATAAGAAGCTAGGGTTTTCGTCCTTAGAGAATTTCGCCAATAAGCAAAGCAAAAAAGCAGATATAAAATTCCAATGATCCATAATGCCTTCAACTCTCCTTGTATAAATACACAACTACCCTTATAACCTCCTACTTAGCCGACCTAGCCTTAGGCGCCAAAAAGCATTTTAAAAAATATATTTAAATCTCTTTTTACCTCTTTTATTTGGGCGCCCAAGATAACTTGCTTTTTATTTTTTTTATTTTATTTTAAAACACCCTTATCACTCCAAAAGGGGCCGCCCAACCTAGTATATATGTATTAAATATTTTGGCACAAATATTTAAATATGTTTCCCTCCTTTTTGTTGATGTTCATACCAGCATCGGTCTTGACTTCCAGCCGATCTACATTATCATATGTGAATAAATTAGATGATAGTCTTTGACTATCTAATTTATATATGGCAATTTAATGAAGAGGCACGTATTTTTAAGAAGATGAAATTTACTTGAGGCCGACTTCATTTGTTAAGATTATGATTGTTTATTATGGCCGACATCCTTGAAGAAGACTTAATTTATTAATGCCGACTTCTTGCATTTAAAAGTGACGACTTTTGGTTAGAGGCCGACATGATAATTTGAAGGGGTGTGCCTCTTCTAATCAGTTGTATATATACTCATTGATTCGTCCACTTCAAGATCATTCATTCAGTCCTTATTCTTCATAGTCGAGTTCAGTTCAAGAGCAGAAGGTCCTGTTAGTAGTTTCAGATTGCTTATTGTTCAAGTGCGAGTTCTTCAAGGCAGTTCGATATCTTTGGAGGCTGTATCTTGTATCAGCGAATTATTATTCTGTGTTGACTGTGTTGCATTCTTCTTTGGTGCGCACATTTGGCCTCCATATTGGCTTATTGTAAAAGGAGACTTTCTTGTTGAAATTCAATATATAAGAGATATATTGTTGTTGGGTTTTTCTCCCTCAAGAGGAGGGTTTTCCCAGGGTATCTGCTGTGTTATTGTGTCTGATTTTGAATTAATTTTCTGTGCACTTAATCTTACCATAAAATTAACATGGTATCAGAGCGGGTTTGAGGAGATCGTGATCAGATTTGTTTATACAGCGATATCCTATTCTCTCCTTTATAATTCTTGTCTATCTCCACTCTTGTCAAGATGGTGAACAGTTTGAAGATTGAGGACAGACTCGAAGGAGCATCAAACTTCACCTCATGGAGATTTAGGATCATGCTTACATTGCGTGAAAATGACTTGGGTGAGTTTGTGGAGTCCAGTGTTCCTGAACCTGAGGAGGAAGAAGAGAAGTTGCAGTGGGTGAAGAAAGATATCAAGGCAATGAAAATATTGGTTGATTCCATCAAAGATCATATCGTTCCTATTGTCTCTAAATTGAAGACGGCAAGAGACATGTTTAAGACATTGGAAGAAATGTACGAAATCAACAATACCAGCCGGGCACTTGCACTGAAGCAACAACTACACCATGTGAAGATGGCAAAGGGAGAATCTATGATTGCATATTTCATGAGGATTTCAGATTTGAGAGATCAACTCTCAACAATTGGGCATATGGTTGATGACAAAGACCTAACTATGCTTGCTCTCAATGGTCTTCCCTTATCTTGGGAATCCTTCATTCAAAGAATTAGT
Source organism: Sequoia sempervirens (assembly GCA_007258455.2). Lineage (NCBI taxonomy): Eukaryota > Viridiplantae > Streptophyta > Pinopsida > Cupressales > Cupressaceae > Sequoia > Sequoia sempervirens. The sequence goes on along the minus strand of VDFB02388046.1, from coordinate 19,693 downwards.
GCAAGATCAAAATTGCCTAAGTGTGATCGTCTAAGGTCTGATTGCATTCAAGAAGAATCAAGGTTGGTGGCAAGAGGCGTTGGTCAAAGTTCAAAGAATGAAGACATTCATGTTCTCGCCTCCCCTGGTTCAAAGAAGAAAGAAAAAGATGGAAGGAAAGGATTCTTCAAGAGGAATCGAGATAAGGGAAATGATGATGCACCTGCCTCCAAGAAGAAGAGACATGTCCAAGATTCAATGCTTTAGGTGTGATAAGTTTGGCCACTTTGCTAAGCATTGTCCAATTAGACCTAAGCAACAAGCCACTGTTGCAAATGTTGATGATACTTTTCCACAGAAGGATTCATGTGAATAATTGTTCTATTCCGCATTGTCAAGCAATGTACCTTCAGATACCAGCACTTGGCTGATTGACAATGGTGCTTCTTGACACATCACTGGATTTAAGAAGCACTTATCAAGTTTGATGGAGAAAGAATTTTCGAAACAAGTCATTATCGAAGATGATGCTAGCTATTCTGTGAAAGGGATTGGGACCTCTACTCTACATTTGCATTCCGGCATTACACTTCAGTTGAAAGATGTTCTGTATGTCCAAGGAATCAAGCGCAATCTTATTTCTATTTCAGCCCTAGAAGATGAAGGATATCAAGTTGCCTTCTCCAAAGGCAAAGTTCTTGTGTGGATGGAGAACTCCAGTTTCAAGGAAGCTCAAGTAATTGGTGTTAGACATGAAAGCCTCTATAGGTTATGTACGCGTCCTCTTCAAGCATTAATTCATGATTCTTCAAGTCTATGTGATCTATGGCATCGAAGATTGGTGCACCTCCACTTCTGAGCCTTACCTACCATGGAGAAGATGGTCACAGGACTTCCCAAGTTCAATCAGGAGCATGAACTTGCAAGGGATGTGCTATGGGTAAGAATTCAAAAGCCTCTTTCCACAGTAGAGAAAATAGATCTAAGTGTATTTCAGACCTTATTCATTCTGATTTATGTGGACCTATGTCTGTTCCTTCTTCAAGTGGTTTCTTGTATTATGTTCTTTTCATTGATGATCACTCTAGAAAGACTTGGATTTATTTTTTGAAAACCAAAGAGTATGAGGAAGTGTTAGAAAGGTTCAAAGAGTTCAAAGCTCTTGCAGAGAATCTTTCCGGTAAAAAAATCAAGATCCTCAGATCTGATAATGGTGGAGAATACACCTCTAGCAGCTTTAGGGATTTTTGTATTGATGCAGGGATTAAGAGGGAGTTTTGTGTTCCCTATAATCCTCAACAGAATAGTGTTGCAGAAAGAAAGAACAGGACGATCGTGGAAGCAGCAAAGGCCATGATCCATGACCAAGACTTGCAAACCTTCTCATGGGCAGAAGCTTCCAGGACGGTTGTATATGTTCAGAACAGAAGTCCTCACAAGGTCTTGGAGAATATGACTCCGAAAGAAGCATTTACAGGGAAGAAGCCCGAAGTCAGTCATTTGAGGATCTTTGGATGTCCTGTCTATGTTCATGTTGCAAAGGAAAAGAGAACTAAGTTGGAGCCTTCTGGCAAGAAGGGAATATTTGTGGGCTACAGTGAGACATCAAAAGCCTACAGGATATACATTCCAAGACAAAAGTGAATCAAGCTCAGTAGGGATGTCACATTCAAGGAAGATGTTTCATTCAGGAGATCCAGGGGCATTCATATGGAGATCGATAATGAAGAGTCTCCTCAGGATATGGAAGTTGACCATACTCCTAAGATTCAGAGGGAGATTTCAGAACCAAAAGAAGACATTGATCCTGTTGAACCCTTGGAACCTACTGATGGGCCTACTGACATTGTTATTGGGAGAAAGAGACCTCTATGGGCCAGGCGTACTATGCAAGAGGCTGAAAGTTTTGCAGCTCCTAGAGGCACATTTAGAGAAAGCAAAAGGCCACATAAGTTCTCCAGCTATGTTGCCTTAATGAGTCAGATTATTGAATCCAAGCCTAATTGTGTTGAGGAAGCATCTAGTCAACAGGTTTGGAGAGATACTATGGCAGAGGAGTACCAATCAATTCTCAAGAATGATGTTTGGGACATTGTTCCTAGACCCGAGGGCAAGTTTGTGGAATCTTCAAAATGGCTCTTCAAGATCAAGCATGCTGCAGATGGGAGCAATGAGAAGTACAAGGCAAGATTTGTGGCTCGTGGGTTTTCTCAAAAAGAGGGAGTTGATTACGAAGAAACATTTGCTCTTGTCGCTCGCTATACTTCTGTCAGAACCATCATTGCTATTGCTACATCTAGAGGATGGAAAATTCACCAGATGGATGTAAAGACAACGTTTCTGAATGGTGTGATTGAGGAAGAAGTTTATATCGAGCAACCTGATGGATTTGAGGTTCAAGGGAAGGAGTCTCATGTTTGCAGGCTGAAGAAGGCCTTGTATGGTCTTAAGTAGGCTCCTCATGCATGGTACAAAAGGATTGATCGGTACCTGTCAAGTTTGGGCTTCTTGAAGAATGATGCTGACTCAAATCTCTACTTCAAGGTAATCAATGGTGAAGCATTAATTTTGGTCTTATATGTTGATGATTTGATTCTTACTAGAGAAGATCACCTGATTCTCGAATGTAAGGAGTTGACTTCTGAATTTGAGATGAAAGACCTTGGGCTCATGCATTACTTCCTTGGATTAGAAGTCTGGCAGAAACCAGATGAGATGATTCCAAGTCAAGGGGAGTACACCATTGATATACTTAAGAGATTTGGTATGATGGATTGCAAATCCATGTCTACACCTATGGAGACCAACCTACATAAATTGAAGGAGGCTGCAGCTAGCTCAGACTTGGTGGATCCTACATTGTACAGACAACTGATTGGGTCCTTGATGTATCTAGTTAACACTAGACCAGATATTTGTTATGTTGTGAGTGCACTTAGTCAATTCATGTGTGAGCCGAGACAGATACATCTTGTTGCAACTAAACATATCCTAAGATACTTGCGTGGCACAGTTGGATATGGGTTGAGGTATTCTTCAGATGCAAACTTGGAGTTACATAGTTATACTGATTTTGATTGGGCAGGATGTGTCACAGATCGGAAGAGTACCTCTAGTTGTTGCTTCAATTTGGGTTTTGCTATGATATCCTGGTGCAGTAGAAAGCAATCATCTATAGCATTGAGTACAGTAGAGGCAGAGTATATTGCAGCTTGTATGGCAGCTCGGGAAGCAGTATGGCTTCGTAAGCTCCTTGCAGGATTGTTTGAACAATCAATGGAGCCTACTATCATTCATTGTGATAACCAGAGTTGTGTGAAGCTTTCTGTCAATCCTGTGTTTCATGACAAAACCAAGCATGTTGAGATTAAATACCACTATATCAGAGATATGGTATTGAGGAAGGCTATACAGTTGAAGTATATCAACACTAATGAGCAGACGACAGATATTCTCACCAAGCCTCTCTCCAGAATAAAGTTTGTGTACTTTCGAGATAAGCTTGGTATGGTGGAGAATCCAGCCTTAATTGAGAAAGAGACTCTATCAGTGATAGCCCTTAATGAGTTCTTCTCTGTGGTGAGAAGTTCGAGGTGAAATCCCTTGTTAATGCATTTCTCTTTGAGATTTGAAGTGAAAGCCCTTGTTTCCACCCTCTGAGAAGAGTCATGGTGGATGTCATGTGTGTGACTCCATGACAGCATCACGTGAGAGAATCCATGATGAATTTTGTACTTGTGTTTCACCCTCTGGGAGACCCATGGTGAAAAGTCATGTTGAGGTGACAACATCACGTAAGTGATGAACACTTGTACATACCATAGCATGGTTGTAGCCATTATGGTTGATATCATGTTGAGGTGATATCTGATATCACGATGAGGTGATATTCTTCCTTTCCACAATTGGTTGTAGCCATTGTGGTAGACATCACGTTGAGGTGCTATGTCCTGCGCAGCTGGAAGTACTCTCCCTAGCTGAGAGGGAGTGTTGATGTTCATACCAGCGTTGGTCTTGACTTCCAGCCGATCTACATTATCATATGTGAATAAATTAGATGATAGTCTTCGACTATCTAATTTATTTATGGCGATTTAATGAAGAGGCACGTATTTTTAAGAAGATGAAATTTACTTGAGGCCGACTTCATTTGTTAAGATTATGATTGTTTATTATGGCCGACATCATGTAATGTCCCCATTTTTAGCACTACACTTTTCAGTGATTGATGGCCTATCCCCGGTGTGTTGTCGGCTAGTTAGAGGCAGAATTAGGGTTTTCGGCTGCTTGGTGGGTTGTGCTTTTGAAGATTCAGGGGTTTGCATGTTGGAGTTTGGCTGTTTGGATTCTGGATTCCTTCTAGCTTTTCAGAGAGCTTCGCAGAGGTATGACATGCAACTGCGTCGGGCAACCTTTTTGGACTTACTATTTTTAGTAAGTTATGACGGCTACATCTTGGAGTTTGGGATTTTGGATTACAGATTCTTTCTGAGTTTTCAGAAAGCTTCGCAATGGTATCGCATGCACTTTTGATCCAAGCAACTTTCTAAATTTACTATTTTTAGTAAATTCTATTTTTGGCAGCAACCCAGTTGGCTTCAGTTCAGCAGGCTTTCCTCTTCAGAAAGTTCAGTTGATATCTTGATTTTTGGCCTTGGGTGCATTTTCTGGAGAGATAAGTTGAGTTGATTTAAATAATATTATATTTTAATATTATGTTTTAATGTTGACCCCTTGGCCTAGCTTTATCACTTAAAGTTGTTTTAAAAGGGGGACTCAAGGGTGCATGCCTCATCAGGAGGCTATTTTAATATTTTTTTAAAGGCCAAAATTAAGCTTGGAAAAGGGACGCCAACTTGAGAGAGAGATGATTTTTTTTAAATTAATAAAAGTCAAATATTGCTTTGAGGAAAAGGGGCGCCATCCATGGAGGGAAAAGAGATTAATTCAAATTTGAAAATTAGGGCATCTTCTTGATGTTTCTAGAAGATTCCTCTCAAGCTTATAAAAGGAAGTCTTTGCTCTTCAGTTGGATATCTTATGACTTCAGTAATGTTATGCTGTCGGAATGGTATTTGGATTGCTTCGAGAAATGAATGACTCCTAGCCTTGGCTCGACTTCTTGCTTGAAAGATAGCAACTAGTGGAGAGTTAGTTTGTAGTTGAGTGAGTTTTTGTAGTGAGAAATTGCATTGTAGAAGTTATTATGCATTTCTAGTCCAGTTTGAACCTGTTAGTGAAGTTTTGGTGTTGCTGACTACAAGTTGCTGATTGTTGTTTTTGCTCATAAGTCAAAAAATAAAAAAAATATTCATTCTGGGTATTGGCTAAAACCATTTCTATGCCCTAGGCGCCCATTTGTGCAAAGTTTGGTGATTTCTAATAAAGAATCTGATTTTATCTTGTTGGTAGAACATTTCTAGAGGCCGTACCATTCTGTTCTGCCTGGCAAATGTTTAGAAAAACAAATTATAGGGTTTTAGAGTCATTTTCTGATTAGAATATGGTCGCCATCCTCCTAGTGTTCATTTGCATCAGATTTCATGTCATTTGGACTAGTCTAGAGAGAGTTATGAGCATTTTAGTGAGTTACAGTGTTGCTGTTTTTGCATTTTCAGTCATATTTTTGTCATATCAGCTTGCATAAAGTTTGTCATTTGAGTTGGGTCTGGGTTGAAAGTCATTGTGATAATTGAGGAGACATTATACTATATTGCAACATAGTTAGACTTCTTATTCTATGTTATTGGCAAACACTCTCTAATTCATTGTAAGCTGAACAGTAGTACTGTCAGCAATCTTACTTCTTCTTCCTTTGCTTCATTGTAATACCCGTTGAATAAGTGGAAGAGGCTGGCTTGCCACCTATTTACATTTTGAACTAGCATTGTAATTCCTTAGTATCTCCGCCATATGCTAGCTCCATTCCCACCTTGGGTTGGAAAGCACATTCTTGGCGTCGAGTTTACTTTCAGCATTGTAATTTCTTTCCAGTTGTACTGACGACCCTCTTGCCATATGACAACATCATTCTCATCTTGAGATTGTGTGCACATTCTTGGCAAAGAGTTACTTGCCAATTGCTGGTTTTGGTTTGGACTAACCCTAACGGGTGCTTCTTGCATTGGTGTATTCATTGAAATAAATTGAAAAAATTGGTCCGGAATTTTACACATCCTTGAAGAAGACTTAATTTATTAATGTCGACTTCTTGCATTTAAAAGTGACGACTTTTGGTTAGAGGCCAACATGATAATTAGAAGGGGTGCATCTCTTCTAATCAGTTGTATATATACTCATTGATTCATCCACTTCAAGATCATTCATTCAGTCCTTATTCTTCATAGTCGAGTTCAATTCAAGAGCAAAAGGTCGTGTTAGTAGTTTCTGATTGCTTATTGTCCAAGTGTGAGTTCTTCAAGGCAGTTTGATATCTTTGGAGGTTGTATCTTGTATCAATGAATTATTATTTTGTGTTGACTATGTTGCATTCTTCTTTGGTGCGCACATTTGGCCTATTGTAAAAGGAGAATTATTATCTTGTGTTGACTATATTGGCTTATTGTAAAAGGAGACTTTCTTGTTGAAATTTAATATATAAGAGATATATTGTTGTTGGGTTTTTCTCCCTCAAAAGGAGGGTTTTCCTAGGGTATCTGCTGTGTTATTGTGTCTGATTTTGAATTAATTTTCTGTGCACTTAATCTAATCATAAAACTAGCACTTTTTAGGCGCTCAAACCCAAAATAATAAAATATTTTTTTTATCTAATTTTCACATAAGGGGTATTACAATCCTCCCTTCCCAAAATTGTCCCTTCCCAAAATTGTTTGTCCTCAAGCAATGACGAATACCACCACCTCGGTCCCATATCATCACCCTACCATATGTATCAAAATTGAAGAGATGAGTCTACCTCATGGAGCTATCAACACCCACCAACTCTCCAACTTTGAAAGATGCTTCATGGGCGTGCAGGATGCCCCTCATAGGAGCATAGAAGAACACATCAGCCCCTCCTATGTCGCTGATAGCAATCAGAACAGCAACCTACCAACTGAAAATTGGACTCACGTGAATGCAAGCACCATCGACAATGTCATATGATGATAGAGTATCATCCATACGCCATTCCCCAATGGTGAAACAATGATCCCAACCTTTCCAAAACATCCAAATAGCTATTGCCTCATGGTTATGCTCAGAAATATGACTGCTGTCATGCTCAAAAATATGACTGCTGTCATAAAACAAGAAATCAGAATTTGCATCATACCTATTTGTCACGTCTTCAAGGGACTCAATCAATTCTTCATCCTTTGTTAGTTGTCCATTGCAAAGTGCTGCTCCAACATGAGTTTCTCCATGAAAATCACAAGCCTTAAGGTTGATCCTCTTGTTTGTCATAACATGATAATGTGAAGATAAAGGACTGCTGACATACATCAGAAAATCAGTCCTTACCTCATGCTAAAGTGCAGTGTCTTTCTCAAACTCAATCAACTCTCCTAGATCCATCATGTGCACACCAAAAATTTCCTTCTCAAGATTACAAATTAACCAATCAACAAATTCATTAGTCTTGGAGCAAAGGAGCTCAAATGTTTCTTGGACAACCTCTATGGAGTTTTCTCTTTTTATCTCTTTACTATCCTTAGGGTTTTCATGATAAACTTGCCATCCCTCCTCACAAGGGTCAGACTTAGTCAAACCACTCTTCTCAATAGCATAACCCTTATCTTGCAAGTCATCAAACTTTTCCAGACATTGCAGATTGTCATTGTAAAGTTTGATTACTTCCATACCTGAGGAGTGAGTGGGTGTCTCCTGGACATCATCAACAATCATTGGTGCATCTTCAATACACACTCTAGGTTCTTCTTCAGGAAGATATTCCGGAGGCAAGGGTTGCTCTATCATGTCTTCATCATTTTTTGACTGTTCTTCCTCTTCCTTTCTTTTCCTCATGTAGTAACCATCAAAAGATTTTGTATGCTTGATAGTCTTAGGTTCACCTAAGTACGCATCAAAGATTTTGATAATCTCCTCACTCACGAGTATAGCCATTCCTACCAATCTTACATATTCTTGGTATGTTAGAATATCCTTATACTTTTGATACCTTTCATACCATCTAGCAATTTTGAAGATCGCAATTTCATCCTCCTCACTCATTTGCACAATCGAGCCCATAAGGTGGCAGGATTGAGGCTCTGATACCACTGTAATATCCCAACCAATATTTGTGCAAATTTCTGATTTTTTTGTAATGCAAAAATGATGCCCTAATTTCTGATTTTTAATTTCTGCTTAAACCCTAGAACGCCGATGTAATTTTTTGAGTTTTATAATGCATGAACAGCAGCACATAATGCAACCAAAAGATCGGAAAACTCATAGTAGATAATAGTAACATTAAATCACCAACATAACATGATTAGATCCTTCAATATGAGCCAATAAATGTCTGATAAAAACCTCCAATCTGCTGCTACAAAATATGAATACAAAGTACAAAGTAAAGTGGGCTCCAAACATGCACCACAACATGAAGAAACCCCAATAAAGCAGATGCAATTAACCCTAGCTAGGCGAAGTTGTTCCAGCTACAAATATGCAACTAAATGACGATGAAACTACTCAAAAAACCCTATCAAGGGGTGCGTTGGCCTGCTGGACTGATGTTGAGGCTTTGCCACCCTAGAAATTTGAATTAGAGCCTCTGTCATGTCCCCAAAATTGCAAGCGTTGAAATACAAGTAAATGAACAAAATAAATAACAAATATAAATATTAAAATATTATCATTATAATCATACTAAAAAAAAAAGTATATAGAACTCATGTGAAAATAAGTATTAATATAAAATATTTAAATGTAAAATAATACACATAAATAATATTATGAATGATGGCAAACTGCAGCAATCCTAATTGTGGAGCAAATGGGCTACAGTGAGTGATGGTAATAATGTTTGTTAATTGGTAGTGATAAAGTCTAAGAGCCAGCGCTTGAGAATAAGACAAAGGCAGAGAAGACGAAAGTCAAAAAAGACAAAAAGTCTTTAAAGGTGCGATTCATTATGTTATCATCCAAGACTATTAACATTTATAAAAGCAGCGATCATAAAAAAGAAGGTAGCAGCAATTACTATAATAAAAGTATGCAGCGATTAGTATAAACCAAAAGTCACAACATTTCATGAGTAGTCCCTCTTTGAATAATTCGCATCCCTTGTGAAAAGGCAAGAGATGGTATATTAGGAACATAATGTGGAGGTTTAAAGGAAACCATAGAAGAGCAGAAATAAAAGAAAGCAATGATATAGTAGTGAGCAGAGAACAAGAGAAATATAGAATCGGTAGATATATAAATATGCAGATCAAACAGAAGTACATGGAGAGAGATGGAGAAATACATCTGCATTTAGTGAAATCTGGAAACTACAGCAGAGGGAATACATATATTGGAATAAGTATCATTGACAAGAATATAATTAGGGAAGTAAAATTAAATATAATTATTAATATATATATATATATATATATATATATATATATATATATATATATATTCTTGCATGAATGATTATTAGGAAAACTAGTATATATATATATATATATATATATATATATATATATATATATTACAAATATGCAATAATGATGCTTGCAGCAATTATTGAGCCTTATAAGTTATGTTTCTTTAATATGAATATGAATAATAGATTGTTATGTGCTTGATTTACAATAACAATATCCTTTGAACATCAAGGGCAGATCAAACCTTAGGAGGATACATCATCGATCAAAGAGAAGAGACATACAGATCAGGAGGAGAAGAGAATCAAACCCGTGTATCACAACAGATTAATATTATCAGATATATATACATAAATAGGAGTATATCAGATCTATCCTATATTCAAGTGTATTCCTGCCATTCATTATCTTATATTTGTATGTATATTTCCATGCATAATAGAGGAATATTTAATATGTGATTTATATGATAGAATACAAGAAGTGTTTGACTGTTTGGAACCCACCTTGTAGGAAGGGTCTGGGGCGTAAGCAAAAGGGGTTAACGAGGCTAGGACGTAGCCAACCAAAGGGCCAAGTTATCCACTTATGGCCCCTGCCCAACTCCTCAAGGTGGCAAGTGTCTTCGGGAGTCAAGGCCTTGATGGGGAAAGCAAGTACAAGTCGCCAAGGGGGAGGGCTATGGTATACACCTTCTTAGGCTTGGCATACGGCTTCGAGCGGACCCATCATGTCCCTTCTCCCAATTTCCTAATATCTGTTACCAGGTTCGCCCCTAGGAGGCCTAGTTCTAGTTCGGGTTCGATGCTGGTATGGGTCCTAGTTCGGTCCCTCTGTGGGTCCGACCAAGGTTCACTTTTTTGAGGACCGGTCCGTCCATGCAAAACCCGAACAAACCCGAGAAGAACCAAGGTCGAACCCAAGACGAACCGGGGAGTTTGGGCGCCCAAAACTTCTTTTTTTTTGCATTTTTTTAATATTCTCTGCAGTTTGACTTTGACCCACACCCAAGGAAACCCTAAAAGTGACCTCTAAAACACTTTAAACATCTAAACTACCTCATTTTTATTCATTTGTTTTGCAAACAAGCATTTTCATTCCAAGAGGCTGAGTTTTCATTTTTGCTTGTTGGATTGACAAAAGGAGTTAAAGATTGATCATTGAAGCTTCTACAAACAATTGAATTGCCATTCCTATAGATTTGCAAGTGTTCATTCACTACCACAAAGATTGTTGAAGGATATTTTTGCAAAGAGGTAAGTTTTTCTCTTTTTTTTTGAGTTTTTTCATCCATTTTTTTGTTTTACAAACCAGAAACTTTGTATTGTTTTATTTTATGATTTATCTATGTTTTTTCTTTCCATTCTTCTATGAATGTAAAAGAGCTAGGTTTTATAAAATTATTATATTTTGTTTTCATTCAAATTTTGAATGTGTTGTTTGCAAAATAAATTGCCATAGGAATCACAATGTCAACGGGTTCTACCTCCGGCTCCGTAGCTAAACCAAACTCAAAGTTCAAAACAAATCCAAATTCTCCTCTATGGAAGTATGTTGAAATGATAAGACAGATTCCAAGTAGTGGCGGTTATGTTTGGAAATGCAGTGGGTGTGAAGTTACATATTCTAGTTCATACCATAGGGTGAAAGCACATCTGTGTGGCATAGGTGGAAAAGGCATCACGGCTTGCCCTAGAAAAGAAGGTGCACCTATTCCACCTGAGAAAGTTGCAAAATACATTATGGAGCAAGACGCAGCAGATCAACGAGAAGCCCAAAAAGGAAATCAACCTTTTTAAAAATAAAAATCAAAGGGAATACAGCCCCCATCTAATCCCAATATTGTGGTAGAAGACCACCCATTTATGGCTACTCCAGATCCTCAAGCTCAAAGTGCACAACCAATTGCAAACAAAAGAACAAAGGGGCCTTTGGAACTTGCATTTCAAAATGAGAGTAGAGCCCTTGCCGACCAATGTGTAACAAGATGCATATATGCCAATTGATTAGCTTTTAATGTTGTTCGTTCTCCATATTGGAAAGAGATGTTGAGAACGGTTAATGAAGCTCCAAAAGGGTACAAGGGCCCGAGTTATGAGGTGGTGTGTGGCTCTTTATTAGAAAAGGAGGTTGAGTTGGTTGAAGATGCATTGAAGCCTATAAGAGATTCATGGGTTGTCCATTGTTTCGGATGGTTGGAAGGACTCAAGAAATAGGCCTTTTATCAATGTCATAGCGGTGTCCCCTAAAGGGGCAATGTTTTTGAAAGTCGTGGATTGTGAGGGACAAGTAAAAGATGGACAATTTATTGCTAATATTCTCATTGCAGCCATTGAACAAGTGGAACCCCGCAATGCTGTTCAAGTTGTAACAGACAATGCCACGAATTGTAGAGCTATAGGGTTGTTGGTTGAAGAAAGATATTCACATATCTTTCGGACACCTTGTGCGGTCCATTCACTCAATCTTTTGCTGCAAAAGATTGGGAATAAAATTGCATGGATCAAACAATTGTATGTTGAAGTTGAGGACATTCAGATATTCATCACCAACCACCACTTGTCTCAAGGGATCTTTAGATCATTTTCAAAATTGGAGCTATTGAAGGTAAGTGAAGTAATATTTTACATTTGTCATTTTCTAATTTTCATAATTTGATTGTGCATTCTAATTTAAATTCTTCTTTAAATTTTATTTTTAAATTTTAATTTTTTTTTTTAATTTGCAATAGGTTGCAGAGACTCGCTTTGCCTCTAACACAATCGTCTTGAGACAACTTGTGAAAGTTAGACAAGCACTTTCTAGCATGGTGATTAACAACAATTGGTCTATATGGAGGCAAAGCAACATTGAAAGAGCAACAAAATTTAAGAGCATGATATTAGATGACTCGTGGTGGGATCGTGCGGAGTATCTCCTTGGCTTCACCGAGCCCATTTTGAGTATGATTCGCTATACTGACATGGACAAGCCATGCATTGGAGAGATATATGATGGTATAGACTCAATGCTTGAGAAGATCAAGTGCACCATCAATGCAAGAGACCAGGACCCTGAAGAGACTTTCTTCAAACAAGTGCAAACAATTGTTGAAGAAAGATGGAACAAAATGACAACTCCACTACACCTTCTTGCCTTTGCATTGACTCCAAAATACTATAGTGGTCAGATTCTTTCAGTGCCAAGAAGGCTCCCTCCATATAGAGATTTAGAAGTGGCTGAAGGGTACAAGGCAGCATTTGTGAGACTCTTCCCTGATCAAGATTTGCGAAGTGTAGTCACGAATGAGTTCATTGATTTTGTGCACTCAAATGGTCTAGGTGTTGATGCTCTTCGTGATAGGTTCTTAAAGGATGCTCATAGTTGGTGGTACTTCCATGGACAATACTTCCAACATTTGCAGCCCCTTGCAATCAAAGTTTTATCACAAGTTTAATTACTTTTCATATTTTAGTTTTAAAAGTTTCATAATTTCATTTATAATTTATAATTTTTTAATTGTTTACTTTGTCTTCATAGGTTGCTAGTTCATCTGCATCTGAGAGGAATTGGAGCACATATTCTTTCATCCACTGAGTAAAGCGTAATAAATTGCTCTCAAAAAGAGAAAAGGGCTTAGTATATGTGCATTCCATATTGTGTCTCCTTTCACACAAACAACGTGACTACAAAGAAGGGGAGACGAAGTTGTGGGATATAGTGCCAAAGGATACTAACTTGGATGCTTCCACTTCCCACCATATTGCATATGAGGAGTCTGATATCCAACAGGAGCATGGGCACAATACTAGTGCTAGTGACAATGCCATTGGCACTACTTGTGATTCATCTAGTCTTCCTACTTCATCTAAAGTCAATGTTGACATTGATATGGATGAATTTGATGATTAAAACTTTAAAAGTGTTGTAATATTGAACTTGAAGTTTGAACGATGAATATTTATCATGCATGTTTTAACTTTTAAATGATATTCAAGTTTATGGTGGTTTTGTTGTTTATATGATGCTATGTGATGTTCTAATCCTAATTCATGCTTCTGGGCTGCATATATATATATATATATATATAGATAATTTTTATACTAACGAACCGAACCCACCCCCCAAAAAATTTAGCCGAACCGGAGACCCAAACCCAAACCGGTAACTTAGTTGATAATCTATGAATGTGATGCAATTATCTAACCCTAACAAGCATACATACATATTTGCGAATATTGTTCATGTGGTGAATGCATGATTCAATCCAAGATTACATCCTTAAAAAGATATTTATTTGATAAGATGAAAACCCTAACCCTAATTTGTTGCAATTTGTGATTAATAGGCGAATTCTAGGGCAAATTAGGATAAGGGACACTATAGCCTCCAACTTGCACAACTCGCCCTTCAAATCAGAAATCTAAATGTTGATGCAAAACTGACATGAACTAGCAATTATCTCCATTGAAGCACATAGGAACCTCCATCATGAAGTTCTCCTTGGAAGAAGCTAGGGTTTCGTCCAACTCCTTGATTTTCAAGGGTTTCCATCCTTAGAGAATTTCGCCAATAAGTAGAGCAAAAAAGCAGCTATAAAATTCCAATGATCCATAATGCCTCCAACTCTCCTTGTATAAATACATAACCTCCCTTATGACCTACTTGGTCGACCTAGCCCTAGGCGCCAAAAAGCATTTTAAAAAATATAATTAAATCTCTTTTTTCCTCCTCTATTTAGGTGCCCAAGATAACTTGCTTTTTATTTATTTTATATTATTTTTAAAACACCCTTCACTCCAAAAGGGGCCACACAACCTAGTATATATATATATAATATTTTGGTACAAATATTTAAATATTTTCCCCTCCTTTTTGGGCGCCCAAACCCAAAATAATAAAATATTAATTTTATCTTATTTCATAGAAGGGACATTACAAATGAGTTAATCAATCTTGATTAGAGAGCTTAGCTATCATCAATTAGTTGAAGTTTGGGTGCAATTATCTCACTTGTTTTGATATCACCTCTATGATTGTAAGAATAAAGTGTTGCAAGTATGTATAGTTGGTATTGTCATTGGTGTCAATTGTATGAGCAAGTGGTTGTTGCAAGAGTGAGCAGTTGGTATTGAGTTGATGTTGTCTTTGATGATGCTCTCATTAGTTGCATTATGTTGCCATTAGTAAGCTACTGGTGTCAACCTCTAGTGTTGCTTTGGTAAGCTTTTGTCTATGGATGTATGGTTGAGTTGCTATGTTGCAGTTGGCTTGGAGGTGATGAGGAAGTCTTGAAGATGTTGAGGATGTGTCTCTGGTGCTTGGTTTCCAAGTGCTTTTGAGAAAATTTGAATAAAAAAAGGAAACAATGTGTTGCAGTGGTGATTTGTGTTGTGGAGTAGCATTTTGGTTTCGCTCCACATTTCTTCTATGTTGAAGATCTACTTGTGGTTTGGATATGTTGATCAAAGGTGTTGCATCCAGAATTTGGTGTGTTGGATCGTTGTGCAAAAGAAGTTGTGTTCACTAGTATGTGAACTATGTATTGCAGAGGTGTCTGGGATAAATGGTTTTGCTCCGCATTTCTCCATAGAGTGGTTTCAGGTCTTGCAGATCTGGAAGGGTCCTGATAGTGTTTGTATCTTTCTTCAATTTTAGTTGTTTGAGGTTTGGTGCTTTGAATGTCAACTTCTTGAGTTGTAGTGTATGGCAGAATTGTTTAAGTGTACTAGGTGTGTACATTCTTCAGGTGAAAGTTGTTGCGAAGGAATTTGTTGGATTTCAGGGTGTTTGTGGAATATTCCAGATTATGTTCAAGTGACATTTGTTGTCCACGAGTTGTTTTTGATCAAAGGAAGTGTGTACTTAATTGTTTAATGGTGTTTACACGAGTTCAACCGACTTTGGGTGTTTACACTAATTGCGGAGTTGCTACGATATTTGTGGAAGCATGGTGTGGCGTGTTTGAGTGGATTTAGGTCCGAGTTAAGATGTGTTGTGTTCCGCCTTCATTCCTTTCCACCACGGGAATGTTTTGGTGCCGACCTAATTTGAATTTGCACGGTTGAGGTGCATAGCCGACCTTGGAGAATGTTTTCAAGGTTGAAGATGGTATAAATATGAATTGAGTTATTAAGGGATGATAAGATAGATGTGTGTAATGCAAATGATGTAAATTGAAGAGTTGTAAGGTGTGAATTTGTGAAGTGCAGTGTGAGCTTTCATGTGTTAGATTATTGGATGCAATGAGCAAAAGGTGTCTACAATCTTCGATAAGACTGCAAAGGTGTTGGTGATGCAATGGTGGACTTTTTTGTTGCATTGAGATGGATTTCTCACTGTGACACTCTTCTCTATCTTCTTTTCTATTCTAGCAGTGAACCTTTCTTTCTTCAGGGTAGTGAGGCCTCCAGCAGTGAGCCCTTCGATAGTGAGCCCTTTGTAATCGATGTTGATATTACTTTATATTGTGAGCTAATCCTCATCGTGGTTTTTCCCTTCTTGGGTTTTCCATGTAAATCTAGTGTTTCTTTGGGCATGGTGTTGATTTGGTTTTGTTGTTGTTATTTGCTTTCATAATAAATCATTCTAACAGATTAAGGGTTAATTGAATTAATGTGGATCTGAATGTTTGTGAGGGCTTTGAAGTTTTAAGATACAACTAATTGCTCCGCCTCCCCGCCCTCTCAATTGTCTTGTGCATTCAACATAAAGTTGCTAAAGAACTGCCAAATATGTCAAGCACTATTTATGAGGTGTTGTCCAAATCCTCTGGCTGTCTTTACTCAATTTCAGTTGGTCACTATGGGAGCATTGGATTCATCGAAGATTCAAAATGGCTTGCTCCTTGTTCAAGAATGCAGTCATGACTTTGTGGATTTTAATTGGTTGGCTTTTTAAGAGACTGACAGTCCTACATCAAGATGATATCTTTGTGCACTTATATCTTGAAATTTGGAAGTATGATAATGTGGAAATAAATCTAAATCCATCTTTGTATCTTAGTTATTCCTAAGTTCCCATGACAACTAGTGATGGACACATGGATTTCTATTTGAGAAATGAAAGTTAAGTTATATCATTAAATTTTGTCACTAACTCTGTTGAGTTGTTAGAGCATGACTGATTGTCCCTTCATTGGAAATCTTACAAGCTAATAACTTGTAACCGAAAGAACATGTAGGTCTCATAGCCTTGGTCTGAAACTCCAAGGTATATACTTATTTTTTTGATCCTCAGGCTGGCAGGATCAAGGCTCTGATAGCAATTGTAATGTCCCCTTTTGGGATATTCCTTAATTTAAGCCTGCAAAACAATAAAAACACTAAATACTGATTTTAGCAATAACAAGTATCAACTTTACGGTTATATTCAGATTAATACATAAACTAGTATAATATTGAGAGCAATACACCATAGCTTAAAATTTTCATGCAGATCTTTTGACTTGCCCCAACTTTGATAAAAAGATATCAAACGATATGACTTCTCAAGTTGATAAAAGGTTTGACTAGAGAAAATAAAGTGAGAATTTTTTAGCCTAATGCTCTAGTAAAATAATAAAATATCAATGGGCTACTGAGGTCAAGGACATCATATTTGCGATTACACCATTGCCAAGGCTTCTTTCCAATGGATGGCTGCACCTAAATCCTACAACTCTTTAACGCATTTTCTGCAACAGACACCTACATATTTGCAATTGTACCAACTGCATTTTCATGTTGGTGTGGCATGTTATACATTTCTTTCACTGTGTACTGTCTCCAGCAGCCTTCTTTTTAGAAGACAATTCCACTGCTATTGAGGTTCAGCAAAACCAAAACCCTTGATGACTATTACTCCCTACATTTGGGTTGACATTGTAGAGAGAATTTTTTGTCATAGAATGTACGACTGGTATCCATTGCCATCAGTCATCTACATATTTCAGATGTTTCAATCATGCTTAATTCAAGAAACAAGTTAAATCCATGGCCAGTGATGCCCAGAAGCTGTTGCTTCACTTCATTGTAGTTCTCAATCCGATGATGCCCACAAATCTTACAAAGGCTTAATATGGCATCACTATATTTGTTTGGGAACATAATGAAAAGAACGATTTTAGAGAGATAAGGTCCCTTTCCAAATTCATCCAAAGCTCTATTTAAGAAATTTGTTGTCCCTAATATCTTTCAGATCCCACTTCTCTGCTTTACCATTACCTGCTTCTCATTCCCCAGCAAGCGTCAATGTGTGAGGCAAGGAAGAAAGAAAGAGATCAATTGCTTGAAATAGTAAGTTATTCTATTGATTGGTCTGGTCTGATCAAACAATCAATCTAGAATAGATCTAACTGTAAATGTAACGCATCATCATTCTCTTGTCTGCATTTATGTAGAGATGCACTGAGTAGATTGTATGACCCTTAGGACACCTACATTTACACTTCATGTTTGCATTCAAGACATATAATTGACCGAGACAAAATGTACATGTGATCAGGAGAGTTGAGAAAAGTGTGGAAAAGGCTTGGTGTGTAACTGACCAAGACAAAATGTATGTGTGACTGGAACAGGTGAGAGAAATCTGGCAAACAATTGGTAAGGAGTTTGGACTCCTAAGAAGGCAATCTGGCTTCTCTGTATTTTTTGAAAAGACACAGGAACAGGTGCAAATGGACGATCATCAATGTGTAGCAGATTCAGTCACAACTGAACCTGTCCAGATCTCAACAGAACAGAGGCAGCTATGGACATGGCCAAACTCATCACCAGGATACCATCAATGACATTCTGAATAAGAAAGATAAGTATGCCCACTGCCCAGATTGAAAGCTAGGTTGATTGGCATCCTAGTTGTTGAGCTGTGTTACAGTTTGGAGCCTTGTGTCACTTTTGGCAAACAAGTTATGGTCAAGAGTCTTGGAGGGCAGCTAAACAGTCATCTGAAGTTGGTTTCTCAGTTGCTGCCACTAGAAAAGTGTAATAGCAGAGAGCATTATAAATTGAAAAAAGGAAGACAGGCTGTGGTTTTAGAGTTAGCCTTGTGAGCTCATAATCTTGCACTCCTAGTAAGAGAATTGAAGACACGGCCTCATTTTCTGGAGTTTTCCCATAGGGTTTCTTCATGTTGGATCCCATCTTATCTACTTCTGCACGTATTTTTATATTCTTCATTTCAGTGTTTCTTTGTCCAGATTCATTTCCTTTTATATAATTCTTGCAACATGGATAGCTCTAAGAATGTATGCACATAGGCAAAGCACTAAATCTACACAATCAAATAAAATAGTCACAGACACTAAGATTTGTATTTCTGAATTAGACATCAGCACAACTATGCTAATTACAAATCACCAATCAATTGACCTATTCACCCACAGACCTCAGATTCCCCATTCGCTTAAAGCCTATTCCAAAGAGCACAGATCAACTTTCCCCTCTCCATACTCCAAGTGGTTTGGGGCAATGAGCCATTCTTAGGCCAGTGAGTCCATACGTCATCATCAATGAATCTCCACATGCACTCATCATTGATTGGTCATGATACCAATAGGGCTCTTTGAGGCATTACATTTTTTCTATGCAGAATAAGCACAGCCCACAGTGCACACAGAAGGTACAAGCAGCAACCATAGGTCAGTCCTACAAGAGCAACCCCTTTGACACGATCTGTATGGATCATAAAACTGTAATAAACATTTGTAATTTTCTGAACAGTAAAATAGATTCAAAACCTAGACAGAGGACAGAACAAATTGGTCATAAAGGACAAATCCACAGCCACAGTAGCGTCCAGGACAGAGTTACAACCACAGTAGTGGCCCCTGATTGTGTATCTCAGAATTTGAACCAAACAAAGGCCATTTCAACTTCCAATATAAGCAGGAACTCTTATAGGGCCCAGGAGAAAGCTCCAATATCAGCAATTCTATAAAAGGAGGTGGAAAGCAAATGCTTCAGACATGAGAGGATTTAAACAAAGTTGTATTGAGCAAGAAAGATTCATCTGTTGACAGTGGAATTGAAGGAATTGAGACAATGTGTACGCACTAGAGGAGTAATGGGCAGCTTGCATCCAAGCAGCTCATTGTACTTGGTAATTTCCTACATAATATAGGTAGTAGATATTTGCCCCTACCACAAAAACTAGTTTTTCCTCCTCACAGGATTTCCAGGATAAATTCTTGAGTTCCAGTGTGGGATTCATTT